>LVTN01003718.1:3835-17329 GCA_001649415.1 Musa itinerans
TTAGCCAAGAATCCAGTCTATCATGAAAGATCGAAGCATATCGATACAAGATTTCATTTCATAAGAAATCATATCAAAAATAAAGAAGTGAAGCTACATCATGTCAAGACAAGTGAATAAGTGGTAGATATACTTACTAAACCTCTCAAATTTGAAATATTTCAACAACTTCAAAAGAATCTTGGCATGCTAAATGGAACAAGTTTAAGAGGGGAGAATGTTGGAATTAAACTTGTTCAAGTGTCATAAAGAGGTTCATTGCATCAAGAGGGAGATTCATTACATCAAGAAAAAAAAAATGGATTAAAAGTCTATGGAAGAATAAGTCAAATTGGTTTTTGGTTCTTGAAAGGATTTCTTGAAAGAGAATGATTCATCTTAAATATAATTAATGTAATGTATCTTTGGGGACTATATAAACCTCATATGTTGGGTCATGAAAGATAGAGTTTCTAAAATTGTAAAGAGTTTTTCTTGAGAGAAATATAGAAGATTGAAGCTTGTCCTACTCTTCCTCTGTTTGATATCTCTATCCTCTCTTCCTATCAAGATCAACAGTCCTATCATCTCTTCTACTCTTCTTCTTTATTGTGACATATGAATAAAAAAACCACTCTTTCTAACGTGACAATGTTGCAGGTTATGAAATGAAGCACATGTTTACAGCTCAAATTTACGGCCACTGAAGGTGTTCCAACCACATGTAAGCGTGAAATATTTCCAAAAAGTATAGCTGATGGTTATAGAATAACAAGTTGATGTTGCACTTGCGTTACTAGGAGCTAAATGAACAAGGGTTGTGGAGATCGAGAAATGCAGGTCCAAGGAGACTAATGATAGGTTCCAGAGTTCCTCTTTGCACCTACAACGAATGCCGAGGGTGCCGATTCAAGTGCAGCGCTGAGCAAGTTCCAGTTGATGCCAATGACGCCATCAACAGCCCCTACCATTACAGATGTGTATGTCACAGGTGATCCAGGGAGAATCCTATACTGTTGGGCCAATTCTCTATATCCATGTGCTTGAACTCATGTTCCTTTTGTCCATGGCTTCCTCTCATGTGAAGATTTTTATCCGAATGCTTTCTGTCCATTGACTTCTTATCGTAGGAAATGATTATTTGAATGCTATAAACTACTCCCATGTCATTAATAAATATGTTTTTTTCACTGTTTTCTAGTCTCTTGTGCCCTATATATATATATATATATATATATATATATATTTTCAAAATATTTCATTCTGAATATTGATGACCTATGAAATGGCTTGTATTAAATATGATGAACATGAGAACTACCTTCCAAAGAATAAGAAAGATTTGACACTTTAAACAATAGAATACCACTTGAGTGATAACTCAAGTGATGATGATGACTTCGAACTTCTCACTAGAAAATTTAAAAAATTCATGAAATAACAATTAAAGAATAAAAATAAACTTAGAAATGACAAAATAACTTGCTACGAATGCAATCAACTAGGGTACTTCAAAAGTGAATGTTCGTAATTAAAGAAGAATGTGCTCATACAAAAGAAGAAGAATGCACTTAAGGCGATAGTGGAGGATGAAACAAGTGCATCCAAAGACGAGGTTGTGAACTATGCTTTAGTGGCTATCGATAATGAGGTAAGTGACTCAACTAAAACTCCTTTACTTTACTACAAAATTACTTGATACATTTCATGAGTTATTTTTATATATATATATATATATATATATATATATTATCAAAGTACTTCATTCTGAATGATATGGGAACACTTCTGTTTCAGCAAAATAAAATGTCGTTCGGGAAGCCTAGGTCATCTTATTTTATATGAACCTAGGCACTGAATCCACATTGGGAAGTAAGTCTAGATTTTGGCAGATACTTGTGTTACAGCTTGACAGCTTAGAGCTGGATCCATCTAAGAAGTACAAACACATCTTGAAAAGAATTTGGCCAATATGGAACAATTCAAAAACAATCAAGTCTGGCACCAGAAATGTTATGATCCAACCTGTCTCGGAAATTGTTTCAGAATAAACTCTGTTCATGTCCTTGTTGTAAGAATAGCTTTCTAGGAAGCCTGGGTTTATGAATCACTATTTTTCTACTAAAGGCTGTGAATCCACTTCTTCCTGCAGATCTTAGAAATTAGAACCGGATCCATCTGACTCCATTCTTGGTCTGCAGAGAGAACAAAAAGAACCATAAGAACTGTGTGTGCAATGCATAAACCATGGTTATTATAATCATTTGTAACTGTATGCTGAAACTATACCGAATTAATTATTCCTGCAATAGTTATTCAGACTTGTCGCCAATGTTACAACAGCAAACATCTTTTTTTAGCATCAAATGTGAAGTTGAGACCGTTAGAAAGGAGACATAGAAGAAATTATTGAAGAAGCTTGATTGTATTCACATATTCCTATCCTATTTATACAGGTTAGGAGGGAGGAACTCCCTCAATAGATTAGAGGATTTCCCTCAATAAAGTAGAGAGATTTTCTCATATAGTTGAGGAAATCTTATCTGTTATCATGCCCCCGCAAGATAGTGCTCCTATCAAGGACGCTAATTTTGGATCAATGTAATGCAAAAAGGTGACGAGCGAGAGGCTTTGTGAGTGAGTCGGCTAACTGATCAGCCGAATGGACATGAGAAACTCGTAGTTGATGGCGGATAACTTGATCTCGCATAAAATGAAAGTCGATAGCAATATATTTCATGCGGGAGTGGAACACCGGATTAGCGCACAGATAGATAGCTCCGACATTGTCACAATATATTGTAGGAGTAGAGTTGATGTTGAGTTCTTTGAGCAGATTTGTGACCCAATTGAGTTCTATAGTGGCAGTGGCGATGGCACGGTATTCAGCTTCAGTTGTAGACCGTGCAACTGTCTTTTGCTTCTTAGAACTCCAACTGATTGGATTAGCGCCAAGAAAGACAATATACCCCGATGTTGATGTTCGATCATCAAAGTTGCCTGCCCAATCAGCATCGGTAAAGGCATGAAGCTGAAGTGGAGAGTTTTTACGAAGAAAGACACCATAATTGAGAGTCCCCTTAATGTATCGTAGGACTCTTTTGACCGCAGACCAATGCATAGTAGACGGCCTCTGCATAAATTGTGATAATTTGTTAACTGCAAAGGAGATGTCAGGACGGTGGAGAGGTAAGTACTGGAGGGAACCAACGACTTGTCGGTATTGAGTGGGTTCCGTAGCAGGACTTCCATCAGATAATTTGAGAGAGCCACTAGCAGATAGAGGAGTTGTAACCACATTTGCGTCCTGCATGTTTGTTTTGGATAATAAATCTTGAATGTACTTTCTTTGTGACAGAAAGAGACTGGAAGATGTGAATGTAGCCTCTACACCCAAAAAGTAGTTCAGGGGTCCTAGATCTTTGAGCGAAAAACGATCTGCCAACTGTTTGATGAATGTTTGGATTGCTACAGGGTTGTTACCTGTGACAATGATGTCATCCACATAGACCAGAATATATATTGTGTCGCTATGGTGTTGTCTCAAAAATAACGAGGAATCAGATTTGGAGTTGAGAAAGCCAACTGAAGTCAAAAAGGAGCCAAGTTCAGTGTACCAAGCTCTAGGAGCCTGACGAAGTCCATAAATGGCTTTTTGAAGTTTGCAGACATGCCTTGGATACTGAGGATGAGTGAAACCAGGAGGTTGTTGCATAAAAACATCTTCAGTTAGAGTCCCTTGTAAAAAGGCATTATTAACATCCAATTGGCGTAATTGCCAACCCTTAGTGGTGGCAAGACTCAGGATAAGTCTGATTGTAGTGGGCTTAACAACGGGACTAAATGTCTCAGTGAAATCAACTCCAGGTCTTTGATGAAACCCTTTGGCGACGAGGCGTGCCTTATATCGGGCAATAGAGCCATCGAGGTTCCGCTTAATTCGAAAAACCCACTTACACCCGATGATGTTTTGTGTTTGATGAAAGGGTACTAGATCCCAAGTTGAGTTATGGAGGAGGGCATTATATTCCTCACACATGGCAGTAAGCCAATGCGGAGATTTTTGGGCTTGAGTGAAGGTGGTGGGTTCAACGGTAGTGGATGAGAAATCCACGATAGCATGAAGATCAAGGACCTGACGTGGTTTGAAAATTTCACTTTTAGAGCATGTGGTCATAGGATGGTTGGAGACTACGAGATCAGGAGGCTGTGTTGTTGGACGAAAGGGTTGAGAGTCATTGACACAGGGTGGGTAAAGGGGAGGTACGTCAGGGCTACTTGGTCGAGAAGGAGGTAAAGAGAACGATTGAGTGTGGAGATTATAGCAGCGGAAAGCATTATGTTCAAGAGAATAACCTATAAAAACACAAGGATTAGATCGTGATGTTAACTTGTGAGAGGCATAGGGATACAACCATGGATAATATAGATAACCAAATACCTTGAGTTTATGAAGGTTTGGGAGTTTGTGAAATAGTGTATCAACCAGATTAGAGGATTTCCCTCAATAAAGTAGAGATATTTCCTCGTATAGTTGAGAAAGTCTTATCTGTTATAAGAGACATCTCTCATAGCAAAATGGCTGCGTTTATGGAAGCTACAATGTTGCTTTCTATTGTTTAGGCTACTGTTTAATTTCAGACTTTGCCCTTAAGATAAATTGGCAAAGCTTAAACCTACACTATTTGCCGATAAAGACATGGTAAACTACATGTGAAACTGATGATATTTCTGCTGATATGCATGAACTTGGGCAATGTAAAACACCCAGATAAAGATTCCATGAAAGGCTGTGTGCTGGGTCATAGAAAGCCAGAAGACTGCAGCGATCATGCTGCGTCCCGAGAAATGATCTGAATAGAGACATTATGGAGACAAATATATGAAAGCCACTGCACCCGGGAAATAAAAAAAGAGTGGTGAAGGAACCTCAGCAATTATCAAGCAGTGCCTGCACTTTAATGTCAACAATAGGCTTGTTTTAGCATTACACTGAGATCAAAGATTTGAAGTTTGTTGATGGCTCTTGTGGTCCCTTTGTAGTAACTCTATGTAGTAAAAAGATAAATATAATAATAATTTCTATTAAGAAAAAATTAATTATTATAAAACTTTGATACAAAAGTTTATGTTCATATAATATATATATATATATATATATATATTTATATTTTTGTTTATTGACCTTAAATGATCGCAAATGTTGGAAAAAAAAAAGAAGATTTTAGTTAAAAAAACCAATGGGATATAAAGGATATTAAGAAAAGGAAAAACGAAGGAATATTTAGTTTAGGTTAGCTAATTTGTGAACAATAATAATATTCTTATCTTTTTTATTTTAATTATACCATTCAATTTCTGTGCATATGTTTTTTTTCTTTTTTTTCCATCTACAACACTGAGAGGTTGTGTATAAATGGAGTAGAACCAAATGATGCCCTTTGGAGGAAGAATGTTGCTTAGCTTGATGATGTCACCCGCCTTAAAAATGTTATCGTGTTCATTTTTTTAATTCAATTTTTTTATTATTATCTTCATCCTGTTTTTTAATTAAACGTTTAGACACGAAATAGATTTGCTTCTAACCCTGTCTCTCTCTTTCGAAGAAAGAATCCTTCTCCTTCCCGCCAAACCAACCCAAAGCAAAGAATTCGTGCACTCCCGCCATGCATGCCCTCCTCATCCCTTCCTTCTCCTCCAAACCTCCCTCCATCGCCTCTTTCCTTTCTCCCGTATATATATATATATATAAACACTCATATTATCCGTCTCCCACCAACTGCCCCTCCATTCCTTCTCCCTCGTCACCCCCTTCCGCTACGAGGAAGTGCATCACCATGGCATCCAGAGAAACCACCGTCTCCGACGGCAGCAACCAGCCGGAGGCGCCGCCGCCGCCGGCAGTCGAACTGTCCAAGTACTCAAAGACGACGGCCCTGAAATCGATCCTCAACCGCGATGACAAAGGGCTGGGACTTGTGGGCCGGCGAGTTGTGGTCGGTGGATGGGTCAACTCCCGGAAGGAGAGGGCGGAGAGCGACGCCCCAAGCCAGCTGCCGCCGGCGAGGGCGGTGGCCCAGGACGTCTCGTGCTACGACGTCCTCCTGCAACGTGTTCCTTTCCTCAGACCAATAGCCAGGATTCTGGTCGACGTGATCGGAGCCCAACCCGAGAAGCCTGCAGCATCACCGGCGAAGGACGGTCCCTTCACCGTTTACCTGCGTATCAACGATGGATCATGCAGTTCTAATCTTCAGGTTCGCGCTCTGCACTGGTACTTCCTTCTCTTTCGATGACTTCCTACGATTGACTTGATTTGTTGGCCGGCTGAAGGTTGTAATGGACTCTTCCATGTCTCTTCCTGGTCAAGTGATCACCGTCGGGACTTCTATCTTGGTCCAAGGCGTGTTGCAGAAGATATTGGCACCAAAAAAGCATGTCGTGGAGCTCATAGTGGAGAAGATTCTGCATGTTGGAGTCGTCGACGTAAAAAGTTATCCACTGACAAAGCCAAGAATCTCACTCGTGTCTCTCAGAGATCATCCCCACCTTCGGCCTCGTTCAATCGCGGTAACTCAATCTAACAGCTTGGTGTTGTTCAAAGTAATATTCATATTATTTGTATATTATTAAAATTCTAATAATTTAAATTATGGACTAAACAAAATTATATCATCTGATTTTTTATATTTATTAATATAAAATTATTCTTTTAGTCCTTTTTTTTATCACTCCTTCCTTTTTAATATCTCTTCTAACATTCCCTACCTATTTCTCTCTCTTTCTTTTTTTTCCAATCTTTTTTTTTCATTCATCATTTCTTTTTCTCTCTCTTCATTTTTTTTTCTCAAATATCTCTCTCTCTCTCTCTCACTCTCTCTTTCAATCATCCTCATTTTTTTCGCTGATATGATGTTAGAAATCTATTAATGATGAGTGAGACAAATTAGTCTTTACATATTAAGTCAGACATTAATTCAATCTAAAAACTTAAGCAATTAAATTATGAGTTAGATTAAAATATATATCATCCAACACTCTCTATATTTACTAAACTATTTTTTTAATCTTCTTTACTAATCTCTTTTTACACATGAATATCTTATACATCCAACGAAATTGTTCGTCGTGCAGATTGGATCAGTCACTCGCATTTGCAGCAAACTAATCTACACCGGTCATGGATTCTTTCACAAGAAAGGATTCATACATGTCCATACGCCCATCATCACATCTATGAATGCAGGGAATCATGGCAAGATGTTCCAGGTGACGACCCTTCTCAGCAACTCAGGTGGTAAAGATAAGTCAGCTGCAGTGCATGAACACGAAGGTGTCGACCTCGAAGCGTTCAGGGCTGCGATAAGGGAGAAAAGCAAGAGAATAGACTTGCTACGAAGAAGCGATAGTAACAAAGAAGCTCTCTCTGCGGCAGAGCAAGATCTTCAAAGGTCCAAGGAGCTCGTTCTCATGCTGGAGAAGCAACAACAGTCGACCGCACCGAGTGCTGGAGAACTGGATTTCTCCAACGATTTCTTCTCACGTCCGGTGTACTTGTCAGCTTCTGCTGGGCTTCACCTTGAAAGCTATGCTTGTGCCCTTTCCAGCGTTTACACAATTGGACCTGTGTTTCAAACGGATGAATCGAAGTCTGCAGAGAAGTTAGCAGAGATGTGGATGATCGAAGCTGAACTGGCTTTCACCGAATTACAGGTACCTTTCGTCGCTCTGGCTTTCACAGAATTACTTAGGCTTGCAGTGATAGGATATCTCTAAGGAACTATTAAGATATCTCTAAGAAAACGTCTTACCTAGCTTCTACAGCTGTAGTTTGATTCTTGGAGTTAATTATCGATAGTACATCAAGAATTGTGGCTAACTTTGATATACACAACAAACATATAAATACGCACTTATTTAGATGAATACTTGATGAATGTCCTTTAATGATGCTTGCAGGATGTCATGAACTGTTCAGAGGACCTTGTGCAGTCCCTCTGTTACTCCCTAATGGAGACTGCAGGCAACGATTTAAAGTGTGTATCGAAACAGATAGAGAAGAACTGCATCAAAAGACTTAAATCAATAGTTTCAGGCTCGTTTGCTCGAATTACTTATTCCGAAGCATTGAACATTCTAAACCAGGTAACTTAGAACAATCTTTTGCGGCATTCGCATGAATGGTACTTCTGAAATAATAGTAGCATAACCTTGTGGACAGGCAAAGGATAAATCTTTCCTATCAAAAGTTGGTTGGGGTAATGCTCTATCAGAAGAACAAGAAAGGTATGCTTCTAAGATGATGCATTAATTTCATTCAATCAGGCAACATTCTGCTTATAATTTCTTGACAACATGGTTGTACGTATCTGTCAACAGTTATTTGGCAGATGAATTTTACAAAAGGCCAGTCATTGTGTATGAATATCCCAAAGAAGTGAAACCATTTTATGTGCGTGTCAGTGATGACGGAAGAACAGTCTCTGCTTTCGATATCATTGCACCTAAAGTAAGTGTTAGCAAAACAGTGCATGCATATATATTGCCTAGAAGAAAATGTTGTAACTTTTTGACTCTGCATTGTGCTTCTTATATTATGTCAAGGTTGGAGTTATGGTCAGAGGAAGCCAAAAGGAGGAACGCATGGATGTGATCGTCAAGAGGTAACCCTTCAGAAACACCTAGAGAAAAGGCGTCTTTACTGTCACGGGCCATAATCTTGGACTTGGCATTAAACGTCTTGCTTGAGCAATGTCGGTGATGCCATTGTTGAATTCTTTGCAGGATCCAGGAGCTAGGTCTCCCACATGAACAATATGAGTGGTACATCGATCTTCGCAAGCATGGCTCCGTCAAGCACTCAGGTTTCAGCCTTGATATTGAGAAGATGGTCATGATTGCCACCGGACTTGCTGATGTTAAGGATGCAATTCCATTTCCCAGAGTGCGTGGCCATGCTAAACTCTGAACTCATGTGACTCCGACCTGGGTGGTGGGGAAACATATGTAAATTGTTCAATAATATGTATATAAAATCGATCTTATCTTTGATCACTCGAAGATTTTTAGCTCACCTGTTTGATGGTCTTTCTAATGAACAACTATTTCACATAAGAAGTTTGTCATTGATAACATTGCATGATTACTTCCTCTTTAATTTACAGCAGACCTTTAGGGTCTGTTCTATTCCAAAAGAAGAGAAGACCGACATTCTGCATGATTGCAAGAAAAACTATTCAACCTCAGAAAGAATGAGCACATCTAATTTTTGAAGTGATTGGATGACTACGATCTGTGTAAAATTTATTCAACACATGACCATGTCAAATAAAGTCATGATTGAAAAAAAAAACTTTTTAAATTGATTAAAGAATGTTTAATTAACTTTTTCAATTGATCAATCTTGGGGCCATTTGATTGCCTGCAAATTGAAGTAACTCATTCAAGGCCTGCAAGTAAATCACTCCGCAAAAAGAGTTCATACAGTATGATAAAATATTACATAACAATAAACAATAAATATAGTTAAATATGAATGGCAAAAATAAAGTGATATAAATTTCAAACTATATATCACATGCATAGCGTTAACTTAAGATACCGTGTCATTTGCATTAGTGACGTTTAAACAATCACAATAGAGAATGATTGCAACATGTAACTCCACACATAAACATTAAAATAATTGTCATTGCAACCATTAAATCACACACACACAAAAGAAAAAGACTACAAATTTCCACAACCATAAAGAACACAAAATAAAAAAATCATATCTGAAAAGAAAACACAGATGGAATAAGTTTCCAGTCCTGTTGTTTACTATTGTTATTGTTTCTTCTTCTTCGTTGTTTGATTCCGAGATCATTGCATGAGTCAGTGGGTGATGGGGACGAACGAGATGAGCTCCCTGGAACCGAGCCACGCCTTGACGACGACCACGGCGTCGTAGGTGCGCTGCTGCCCCGCTGATCCGCCGTCGCCTTCCGTAGCGAGGACACGAAGGTAGTACTTGATGCCGGACACCACCTGGCGCTGCGCCCCCACCACCCGCGTGAAGGTAAGGGGGTGGACCGGGCCCTGGTGGCGGTTGTACTCCTCGACGGAGTAGCGGCCGAGGTCCTGGACCTCCTTGTTGGACTCCACGTCCTGCACCTCCGTCCGGCCCCCCACCATCCGCCCTCCGCCACCGTACGCCGCCAGGGAGGGCACGGCGGCGAAGCAGAAGAAGTAGAACAGGAAGAAGAGAGGAAAGCCCACGAGGAAGAGGCGAGAAAGTGAAGAGCTCACGGAATCAGCCATTGCGTGAAGGCGGAGGAGGAGGTAGGTATTCGAGTCATGAAGCATGCTTTCTTCTGCTATCTATAGAGGGAGGAGGAGAGGAAACGAAAGGGGGTCGTAGAGGAGAGGAGGACACGTAACGGGAGGGAAAGAGAGGTGGGTATTCAAGCGGCGTGCCGCGTCTTGGGGGGTGGGGAACCGACTAAGCTTTACGTGGTCTCCGATTTTTTATGGTTCTTCCATAAACGATGGGTGTTGTCGGATGCGAATCAACCGACCCGAATTGGAACCCAGCGGGTATGACTATGGATTATGGTTCCGATAACTAGATCCGATATGGATCTTCAACGCATTCTTAGTAATTTAATGTACAATTGACGACTGTCTAAAAACGAGCATCGTTTTCACTTGAGGAGACAAAAATAAGAAGAGAAGAAAAAAATGATACTAACCGAGAAGCGACAGCGGTGCTAACCCATAAGCGACGATGATACAGAATGTGAGGAAAGAATGAGTGTCACGAGAATCCATAGAGGACCAAAAAGATAGTTCCTCTCAAAATTTAAAAGAAGATATAAATTTGAACCATCACAAAACGTTGGTTCTATATATTTAAATTGGTAAATATCGATTGTGTTGGAAAAATCTGTTAAAGCGAAATAATTATTTTTCCTCTTTGTATATCAAAATGAGTTTCTCATCAAAATATCAACTTAATATCAAAATGTAAATATCAACCAGAGCAGCATAAACAGTAGAGCAATCAATAAATCAATCACACTAAGCTTTACGTGGTCTCCGATTAAGCTTTACATGGTCTTCGATTTTTTACGGTTCTTCTTCCATAAACGATGGGTGTTGTCGGATGCGAATCAACCGACCCGAATTGGAACCCAGCGGGTATGACTATGGATTATGGTTCCGATAACTAGATCTGATATGGATCTTCAACGCATTCTTGGTAATTTAATGTACAATTGACGACTGCCTAAAAACGAGCATCGTTTTCACTTTTTATGAAGGAGGAGACAAAAATAAGAGGAGAAGAAAAAAATGATGCTAACCGAGAAGCGACAGCGGTGCTAACCCATAAGCGACGATGATACAGAATGTGAGGAAAGAATGAGTGTCACGAGAATTGAGAGAGGACCAAAAAGATAGTTCCTTTCAAAATTTAAAAGAAGATATAAATTTGAACCATCACAAAACGTTGGTTCTATATATTTAAATTGGTAAATATCGATTGTGTTGTAAAAAATCTGTTAAAGCGAAATAATTATTTTTCCTCTTTGTATATCAAAATGAGTTTCTCATCAAAATATCAACTTAATATCAAAATGTAAATATCAACCAGAGCAGCATAAACAGTAGAGCAATCAATAAATCAATCACATAGTGAGACCAAATTTTTAACGTGAAAAACCCAATGCGGAAAAAATCACGGGACCGTAGTCCATCTCAAACTTCTACTATCAATAGTAATGATAATATATTTAAAATAAGTCTTCTCTAAAATAGTAAGAGATCACAATAACATTAAGATCATATATCTTGGCTCAAGAATAACATATCTTCATCATATAGATTGATCTTATCATAAGAGAATTTTATGTCTCACAAAGTGGGTATAGTAGGAAAGTACCTCAAAGAGGGTAAATTATAGATCAACACCGTTAGGATTGTAGAGCTTGCTGCGAGGATTCTCCGTATAAAATTTGGGCCAAAACTGACAACGTTTGGCCACTTATCGTCAAGCAGAAAACTCAAAATCCTAATTTTTCTTCTCTTCTTTTCTCTCTGCCTTTTCTGTCACTGTGCGTCGTCTCTCACTGTGCGTCGCCACCGTTTGCCACGAGTTCGCTGCCCTCTCTCACGTTCACTACACAAAACCCTTTTCTTTTATTTTTAATTATTGATTTGGACCTATAGCCCAAATCATTAGTCTAAGCCCACATATGGGCTGTACCCAACAATTCTCTCCCTCCAGCTTATATGGTGAGTTGTACTAAGCCTGCTCTGCGCCTATATGCTTCAAACTTCTCCTTAGGCAAAGACTTTGTCAACATATCTAATCCATTCTCATTGGTATGCACCTTTTCCAACTATAATTCTTTCAACTCAAGCACATCACGAATCCAGTGATATCTCACATCAATATGCTTGGATCTAGAATGGTATATTGAATTCTTGGAGAGGTGAATGACGCTCTGAGTATCACAGTAAATAGTATATCCTTCCTATTTCATGCCCAATTCTTGTAGAAACTTTTTCATCCATAAAGCTTCCTTGCAGGCTTTAGTAATTGCTATGTATTCTGCTTCTATGATTGATAGATAACACAATTCTGTAACTTAGATTACCAAGAGATTGCTCACCCTACAAATGTCATCAAGAACCCCGAAGTGGACTTCCTGGAATCAGTATCATCTACAAATGTTAGGATCGAGAGTCTGATGTCGGCACTAAGAGGTGAATTAGTGCAACAGTAAAAATTACGTCTTCAAAAACTTCGCTGCGATAAAACCATTTTCGACGTAAAACCGTTTCGTAAAGGTAATACTTTGAAAGCATAAGTAAGAGAGTAGTGGATGTAAAGAGCATGTAAGGAGGTTTGCAGTATGTAAATTGCAACAATAGAAATGCAAACCAGATTTTTAGAGTGGTTCGGTCAACGTGACCTACATCTACTTTCGGCTTTCTCCTCCGACGAGATCACTGGCATCCACTAGAGGCCTTCCTTCAATAGGCAAAGGCCAATCACCTTTTACACCCCTCTTCTCCTTTTATCGGGTTTAGAAGATAACCCTTACAAGCACTCACACTTCTCTCTTACAGATTTCTAACAGAGTAGAGGAGGGAAATCTAAAGAGATTGCAGCAGCGTCTCTTTACTTTTAAACTCTCTGTGCTTGTATGCTTTAACCAGGGATGGGAGGGGTATTTATAGGCTTCAAGTTAATTCAAACTTGGAGCCTAAAACTTTCTCATCCCAGGTTCCCCGAGCACGGGCGGCACCACCGCCCAGTGTCAGTCTGACGCTGATACTGCCCTAGGCAGTACTACCACCCAAGTCTGGCGATACCATCGCCTAGGGGCCAATGTTGGGCGGTACCACCACCCAGACTGGCGGTACCACCACCCAAACTGGCGGTACCACCACCTGTAGCCTCTCGGAGGTTGTGTTTGGGCGGTACCACTGCCCAAACCGGTGGTACCACCGCTTGACACAATCTCG
>LVTN01003726.1:0-16041 GCA_001649415.1 Musa itinerans
GGCTTTCTCGGTTTAACAGGCTATAACCGTAGGTTTATGAAAAACTATGGAAAAATCAGTGCACCACTCACTTCTCTACTGAAAATAGATACCTTCCAATGGTCGGACAAAGCCTCCACTGCCTTCGACAAACTTAAGGTAGCCATGATGACGATGTCGGTGCTAGCGCTACCAGATTTCAACCGACCCTTCATCATTAAGGCCGATGCATCTAGAGTCAGAATTAGAGACGTTCTCATGCAAGATGGTCGACCACTCGCATACACTAGCAATGCATTGTCTCCCTCTCATCAAAACATGTCAGTATATGATAAGGAGATGCTCGCCATTGTGCACACAGTAACGAGGACTGTACTTGATCGGACGACGCTTTCAAATCAAGACCGACCATAAAAACTTAAAATATATTTTGGAGCAAAAAATATCTTCCCCCGAGCAGCAAAAATGGGTAACAAAGCTTCTTGGATATGATTATGAAATAACTTAGAAAAAGGGGAAAAATAATGGTGTTGCAGATGTGCTTTCACGGCTACCCAAGCAAGCAAAATTTTCGGCCATTTCACTTTCGACTAGTGACTTCCTTAAGGATATTAAGAGGGAATGGTAGGAAGATCTGGAGACTAGTAAGATCATAAAAAAATTAGAGGAAGCACCAAGCTCCGTGACTCATTACAATTGGGACTCAAAAGAATTATGCTATAAGGGACACATTGCGATTGTGATAAATTCTACTTGCATCTTCACGAGCAGATTTTGGACAGAGTTATTCAATATATAGGGTACTAAATTGAAAAGAAGTATGACATATCACCCACAAATCGACGGCCAGACGAAATTTGTAAACAAGTACTTGGAGACAGCCCAAAGCCACCCATCAAATATGACTACTCAAGGAGAACTCTAGACTCAACCAAGTGCCATTATTGATCGACGGATCATGACTCGACAATGACGACCCACTACTAAAGTGCTAATATAGTGAGCGAACCTACCAATTGAAGATGCCACTTGGGAGAACTATGACGACTTGAAGATCAAATTCTCAAATCGTCAGCCTCAAGGACAAGGCTAATTTGAAGAAAGCGGGTCTATTAGGACTCTAGCTAGGAGAGTCTTAATTGAGAGGGACATTCTTTTAAAACCTACCTAAGTCGACCCCTATTAAAGAGGTGAAGAGGCCGGCTAAGATTAGGAGGTTGTTTCTTAGAGAAGAATTAGGAGTTGTAAAGGAATAGGAGTCTTGAGTAGGAGTCCTATTAGGAGTTGGTTAGAAGTAGGAGTCCTATTAGGAATTAGGGTTTAGAAGCCCTATAAACAGCCATGTATTCTTCCTCTTTTGATAAGCAATAGATGAATCTTTTCTGTAGCCTTTGAGCCGCAACTTGGAGGGAGAAACCCCTATAGAGTTCCAAGGAGGCCGATTCCCTAAATAGATCAACCCCAAGTTTAGAATCTGCAAGGGTTCTATCACCCATGCAATTTAACAATATTTTCTATGAAAATCTAGGCAATACTAGTAGTAGTGTAGGGATTTCTCATAGCACAAAAATAAGTATATTTCATAAGTCGATCAACCACCACGAGAATTGTGCTTTTACCTTTGGAAGGTGGCAGCCCTTCAATGAAGTCCATGGAGATGTCAGTCTATATCGAGTCCGGTATGGGTAGTGGTTGTAGCTTCCCTAGATTTGCCACGATTTCACCCTTGTGCTGTTGACATACATCACATTGTGCCATATATTATGCTATAATTTTTTTCATCCCTCTCCATATATTCCGGAGTGCCCTACTGAAGGTATGGGGTGCATTTCATGCAGGATGATTGTGATGCAAGGGGAGTCATGTATAAGAATAATACAACCTTTGTAGCGTAGATCCCTCGAATCCTAAGTGTAGTGGGCTACTGCACTTGGATCCTTTCCAATTTTTTTATGATGTTGCTGATCTCTGGATCCTTCTTTCATTCTTCCCTAATGTCCTCGAGGAGACTAGTGGTAGGAAGGGAGATGGCTGAAACCTTAGCTTGCTTAGGTAACCGTGAGAGTGCATCTATAATAACATTTTCTTTCGCCCTTTTGTAAATAATTTCATAATCAAATCCAAGAAGTTTGGTTACCCATTTTTGCTGCTTAGGGGATGATATCTTTTGCTCCAAAAAGTACTTGAGGCTTCTATGGTCGGTTTTAATTTGAAATCGCCGGCCGATCAGGTAGGGTCTCCACCTCGTTACTGCGTGCACAATGGCGAGCATCTCCTTATCATATACTGACATGTTTTGATGGGAGGAAGATAATACCTTGCTAGTGTATGTGAGTCATCGACCATCTTTCATGAGAACGACTCCAATTCTGACTCCAAATGCGTCGACCTTAATGAGGAAGGGTCGGCAGGAATCTGGTAGCGCTAGCACCGGCGTCGTTGTCATGGCTGCCTTAAGTTTGTCGAAGGTAGCGGAGGCTTTGTCCGACCATTGGAAAGCATCTTTTTTCAGTAGAGAAGTGAGGGGTGCATTGATCTTCCCATAGTCCTTAACAAATTTTCAGTAGTAGCCCGTTAGTCCAAGGAACCCGCGCAGTAATTTCACGTTTGTAGGTTTCGGCCAGCCTTGCATTGCCTCAATTTTTGTTGGGTCTACCGCCACTCCTTCTGATATTATGTGCCCAAGGTACTCTACTTTTTGCTGGAGAAAGCTGCACTTTGGTTGCTTAACAAAAAGAGTATTCTCCCGAAGGATCGTCAAAACAATCCGTAAATGCTGAAAGTGAGTCTCAAGAGAAGGGCTGTAAATGAGAATATCATCGAAAAATACCAGCACATATTTGCAAAAAAAGCTCTGAAAAATATCGTTCATGAGACTTTGAAAGGTTGAAGGAGCATTAGTGAGTCCAAAAGGCATTACCAAGAATTCATAATGGCCATCATGTGTGCGGAATGTAGTTTTTGGAATGTCGTCTTCACATACTCGAATTTGGTGGTAACTGGATCGGAGGTCCAACTTCGTGAAGAGTTGAGCTCCTTTTAATTCATCAAGAAGTTCATCCACCACTGGTATTGGGTACTTGTCCTTGACGGTGATGTCGTTTAAAGCTCGGTAGTCGATGCACATCCGCTAAGTTCCGTCCTTGCATACAAGTAGCACCGGTGAGGAATAGGGGCTGCAACTTGTCCGAATCACCCCTGTTTCAAGCATCTCCTTTACAATCTTTTCAATTTCATCTTTCTGGAGGTAAGGATATCGGTACAGTTGAGTGTTCACTGGTGGCTTGCCCGGAAGGATTGGAATCCGATGGTCATGTTGCTGAGAAGGTGGAAGACCGCACGGTTCAGCAAATATGTTGGCAAATTCAACAAGCAATTGGGCAAGATTTTGATCTTCAATTTCTATTTTCTTCCCCTCTGGTTGCTGCTAGAGATGCATCAAAAAGCCACCATTTACCTTGTATAAAACTTTCTCCATTCGTTGGGTCGAAACGGTGGCTACGTTGCTTCCGCGCTTCTTGCGTAGGATGATCTATTTGCCTTTGCAGTAGAATTTCATAATTAATTTGGAAAAGTTCTAAGAGACATCACCTAGCGTAGTCAACCATTCTATACCAAGCATGGCCTCATAGTCATCAATTGGTAGGAGGAAGAAGTCAGTGATAATTTCTTGGTCTTGCAATAATAGTTTCACCTACGGGCATCTTTGGTCGCATTTTAGGATTCTACCATTGGCAACCTTTATATCGAACTTGCTACAACCTTCGATATGTAGTGCCATCCGAGCGGCAACCTTACTGTTCAGGAAGTTATTAGTGCTGCCCGTGTCGATGAGAACAGTGATCGGTTGTTGTTTGAGAAGGTCTCCAACTTTCATCGTTTGCTGGTTTGAGTAGCTGGTTAATGCGTGTACCGTAATGTCGGTCGATTGTGGCTCTTCTTCCGCATCTTCTTCATGTTCAAGGCTCTCTTTTGGATGTTCAATGACCTCTTCTTCTATTGGTTCAATCATAAGAAGTCTCCCCTTTCTACAGCGATGCTCGCAGCTCCACGGCTCGTCACAATGCCAACATAACCCCTTCGTAGATCGCTCCGGAAGTTCTTCTCTTATTAAACTTTTGTTGAATCTCAGATTTTGATGATGAAGTCAATTATAATTTTTTTAATCTAATCAATATGTTGAGAAAAGTATGCAGGATTAACTACAATGGTAGTAAAACATAAAGCAGGTATTGTGCCGGAGTCAAGATCAGGATCAAGTTGGGAGTTCGAGAGTTCGTCGAAAGTCCGGACGTTCGTCGGAAGTTCTGCGGGAACCAACCGAGAAGTCCATGAGCTTACCAGGAATCCGCTGGAGCATTGCCGAGAGTTCATTGGATGTTCACCGGAAGTACGTCGGAAGCTCGTCGAAAGAGCGATTGATGCACCGGAACATGAAGTGCAGTAATTATGTCTTAATTGTCATAGTTAGAGTGTAGATTAAGTTAGGATTGGGAGGTAATCCCATTAAACTTAATTATGAGCCAACTGGGCCCTTAAAAGGGGTAAATTGGGCCGAATGGAGCAGCACATTCGGGTCCCGAAATCATGGTTGACGGTGGCACTACTTGGGAGACTCGGTCTCCCAGGAATTCTGGGCGGTGGTATTGCCCCTGTCAAGCGGTGGTACTACCGGCAGTTATTGCTGCCAGTGGTGGTACCGCCCCTGTCAAGCGGAGGTACCGCCAGAGCTCGGTCTCTGAGCTCTGTCAAGCGATGGTACCGCCCAGACTAAGTGGTAGTACCTCCCAGTGTTAGATGTCAAGCGGTAGTACCGCCTAGTAATGGCGGTGGTACCACTAGGACCCTGAAAATCTGGGATTAGACACTTTTAGGCTCCATTTCTGAACTCATTGGGGACTATAAAAACCCCACCCTTTCCTGCATGAAAGGAAATGAAAATCTTAATATAATCTTGAGTCTTTGAAGTCTTAAAAGTGTTGTAAAAGAGCTAGAGTTCTCCTCTTCCCTTTCTAAGTGTTGAGATCATTCAAGAGAGGAGTGAAACTTGTAAGGGTTGTCTCCTAAGCCCGGCAAAAGGAGAAAATCTGTAAAAGGGTGGTTGGCTGTTAGGACTCTAGCTAGGAGAGTCCTAATTGAGAAGGACATTCATGTAAAACCTACCTAAGTCGACCCCTATTAAAGAGGTGAAGAGGCCGGCTAGGGTTAGGAGGTTGTTTCTTAGAGTATAAAAAGGAGTTGTAAAGGAATAGGAGTTTTGAGTAGGAGTTGGTTAGAAGTAGGAGTCTTGAGTAGGAGTCCTATTAGGAGTTAGGGTTTAGAAGCCCTATAAATAGCTATGTATTCCTCTTCTTTTGATAAGCAATAGAGAAATCTATTCTGCAGTCTTTCAGCAGCAACTTGGAGGGATGAACCCCTATAGAGTTCCAAGGAGCTCCGTCCCGACGTCCAATCTTCTGACATGTTTTCTATTGGCCCAACATGATTTTTCCTGCTTTAATTGTCTTATCCTGATTGAAGCATCCAGCGTCACTCAAAATGTAGATTAAAACATAAACACATATCAATTGGTTTCATCATCAAAATACGAGATTTAACACTAAATAATCTCGGTCATAGGTTACTCGAGAGAGACATCGAGATAACCGAACATATTGGTGTAGTGTATACCCATTCATATGATGGAGATAGCTGGTCTTATAGCTGCTTGTGTGGGGACACTAGAGATACAATGCAGGTGCTCATTGGAGAATGAGTTTATTAATAGCCGCTCACTAAATGCTGGATGATTGATGATGCCTTATTGTCAAATAATGATTCTATCATCCCAATGGTATATCTGAAACTTAGACTTGAGACATAAAGGATATTCTATATGAGTACTCTACTCTTTGATATTATACTTATAGGTCTAGAAGTTTTAGATCTAGCACAACCGGTCATCGAAAGTGGTAGCCAACCTTACGAGGGCTATTGAATGTTGATAGAGGATCATCCGTTCTCGGTGTCATAAGAGGAATATCTTATGTATTCTTGTATAGACAAATCCCTAACTAGGGTCATTCAAATTGAGAGAGAAAGAGTTTTCTAGGAGAATCTGATTAGAGCGAGACTCAAATAGAAACCATATAGGCTTGACAGCACTATGTCTGGTATACGATCTCTGGGATATTAGGCAGATGAGGGACTATAGATACATGATAAATGAGGATAGATAGGTCCAATGGATTGGATTCCCCTATATCGTCTAGGGACTTTGGCGTAGTGGCCTAGTATGTCTGTAGTCGATGAGTCGAGTGAATTATTATGGAGATAATAATTCACTGATCCAAAAGGAGTTCTGATAGGTATAACTCACGGCCAGCTCGATATTGGGCCTAAATAGTCACACACATATGGTAGGTGTTGAAACGAGTAGATGTTTGTATATGAGATATCCGTTGAAGCGTCTATCTTATTGGATATCCAGTAAGCCCCTAAATTATTAGATCCTATAGATGAGATCCAATAAGAGATTATTGGATAGAGACTTACTAATCTAAGAGGCTTGGATAGTTGGATGGAGATCTAGTATCAAATATGGCAGGATCCATTAGGGTTAAGTTGATAGAGGGCATCTATAAATAGGAGGGAGAGCTAGGTTCTTTTTGGTCGCCTCCTCCTATTCTCCTCTCTCCCTCTCCTCCTCATACTATAGCCCCTATTTAGGGCATATGGACAGCAAGAAGGGGTAGCCCCTTCTTGATTGCATGGTGTGCGCAAGAAAGAGATTTGGGCAGCGATTTGAGGAGCATCTTCGCAGCCTTTTATTAGGATCCTAGCTAGGAGAGTCCTAATTGAGTTTCATTGAAAAGGGCATTCATGTAAAACCTACCTAGCCAACCCCTATTTAAGAGGTGAAGAGGCCGGCTAGGGTTAGGATTAGCTTAGAGGTTGCTTCTTAGAGAAGCATTTGGAGTTGGTTAGAAGTAGGAGTCTTGAGTAGGAGTCATATTAGGAGTTGTTTAGAAATAGGAGTCTTGAGCAGGAGTCCTATTAGGAGTTGGGGTTTAGAAGCCCTATAAATAGTCATATATTCATCCTCTTTTGATAAGGAATAGATGAATCTTTTTAGTGTTCCAAGGAGTTCTAAGGAGGCTGATCCCCTAAAGAGATCAACCCCAAGTTTAGAATCTACAAGAGTTCTAACACCTTTGCCGAGTGGATCACTATTAGAGAGGAGGATAGTTGACCTCCTTCATCCTCTCTTATAGATCTATAGGTTTTTAGGGATATACAATCTCTCGAGGTTACACATCTTTCTTATATGCATATTTTTTTGGATTTTGCATGTTTTTGCACACTAATCTTTGTACGACGATGAAACCTTATTTTTCTATAGAAATTTTAGGATTTTATTTTCTGTTCTTCTACTACGTATGTAATATTGCCACATATTTTCCAATAGTAGTATCAAGCTAGGTTGCTCGTGCAAAAGATTGGCTTAAAATTGCTTGTGCTATGTTCAATTGCGATGAAATTGTTTTGCGCGATTGTTGTGACTTTTTATTGTAGTTTTCAAATCTGTGCTGCAATTGTTGAATCTCGGATTTTGGTGATGAAATCAATTGGTAAATTATTTGATCTAATCTATTTATTGAGAAAAGTGTGCAGGATTAACTATGATAGCAATCAAGGCATAAAGCAAAATGAAGTGTTGGAGTTAAGATCGAGAATTCGTTGGGAGTTCATCGGAAGTCCGGTGGTTCATCGGAGGTGCCACCGGAATTGGCTGAGAAGTCAAGGAATTTACCAAAGAAGCTTATCGGAACTCATTAAGAAGATCATGGTGAAGTCCAAGAGCTTATCGGGAGTCCATTGGAAGATTATCGAGAGATCATCGAAAGTCCGTCGAAAGATCGTCAGAAGCTCATCGGAACAAACCTAGACTTACCGGACTTGTTTTGTTTACTGTATGCCTTAAAAATCGAAGTTAGCACATAATTAGGGTTAGGATTGGGAGGTAAATCCACTAACTTAGTTAGGGGCCAACTGGGCCCAAAATAGGGCTGACTTAGGCCGGATGAAAGGCCCACTCGACCACTTGGAGGCTTGCCAGGCGATGGCACTACCCAAGGTGGGCGGTGGAACCGCTTGAGGCTCAGCCTCCCAAGAGGTCTGGGCGGTGGTACCACCAAGAATGGGTGGTGGTACTACCGGCCATAAAGGCTGTCAAGCAGTGGTACCACCAGAGCCCAGTCACCGAGGCTCTATCAAGCGGTGGTACCACCCAGTGTCAGTTTGCAAGCGGTGGTACCGCTAGTACCCCGAAAACTAGGATGTGACTTTTTTGCTCCAATTCTGAAGCCATTTGAGACCTATAAATAACTCTTACTTCTCAACTAGTAAAGCATAAAGAAGTGACAAGAACTGAACCGAAATTATAGTGAAATAGCTTACAAAAGTTAAGAGTTATCCTCCATCGTTTCTGAGTGTGAAAGTTTGTAGAAGGAGAGTAAGCCACTTGTGAAAGTTCTATTAAGGGGTGATTGATCTTTGCCCTTCAAGAAAGATCAATAGTGGAAACCAATGACCTCATTGGAGGAGGTGTTGGCAGTGGATGTAGGTCGAACGACCAAACCACTATAAAATTGGCATGTTCTTTTCTTGGTGCGTACTTTACTTTTGCTACATTCTACTTTGCTTCATTGCAAACTATTCAATCCCCTCCTCTCTACTCACTTACAAACTTATTCATATCAAACATCTTTTCAAAACGATTTACGTCGAACTAAGAGTTTCATCGCATGAAGTTTTTTGAAACTGTTTAAATTTGTCATTTTTATCTGTTGCACTAATTCACCCCTCTTCTTAGTGTCATTCTTGATCCTAACAAATGGTATCAGAGTGAGATCATTCTTATTTTGATTTAATACCCAAGAGAGATGGTGTTTGTCGGCAACCAAGAGGGTCACTCAATCACACGTCCACCCATGTTCAATCGGATAGATTACATCTATTAGAAAACTAGAATGAGGATTTTTCTAATTTATCTTGTTTTGCGCTTTATATAAAAATGAGTTCGAAAAACGGCTTTCGATATTTGGCACACACTCAAAATCACTCACGAAGGCACTAGTAGAGTAATGGAGTCCAAAATAAATCTTTTAGTCCATACTTATGAATTGTTTCAGATGAAACCAAGTGAGACCATTGGAGACATGTACACCCAGTTCACGGATGTCGTTAATGGTCTAAAAGCACTTCGTAAAAGTTTTTCTAACTTTGAACTTATTAATAAAATATTGAGATCCCTACTAAAGAGTTGGGACTCTAAAATAACGGTCATTCAAGAGGCCAAAGATTTGAATAATTTTCCTCTCGAAGAACTTATCGGGTGATTAATGACATATGAGATGACTTGCAACTCTTATGAAGAGCTTAAGAACAACCTTCCAAAGAATAGGAAGTATATAATACTAAGAACTCATGAAGACCACTTTAAAGGAAGTTCAAGTGATGAGGACTATGATGATGACTTGACACTCTTGACAAGAAAGTTTAAAAAATTCATAAAAAGAAATAAATCTAAAAATGACACTAAAAATAAAATTGAACCCAAGAAAGAATAAGTTATATGCTACAAATGCAAGAAGCCGGAACATTTCAAAAGTGAATGTCCCCAAGTGAAGAAGAAATAACCAAAGAAGAAGAAGGCACTCAAAGCAACATGGGATGATTTGAGCAATTCCGAAGATGAAAAACAAAGCAACAAGGAAATCGCCAACTACGCACTAATGACTATCGAAGATGAGGTAAGTGGTTCATTAGATGCAAATTTATCTTTCAATGAGCTTTTAAGTGCTTTTCATGATTTGTTCGATGAATGTAAAATAATGAGCAAAAAGTATAATTCTTTGAAAAAAGAGCATGCCCTTTTAAATAATAAATTTGAAAAAATTATGCATGATAATCGTTCGTTGCCTCTATGCACTAAGTGTGAACACCTAGAGACACTTGAGAAGAAAAACTTGCTACTCAAAGAAACTCTAGAAAAGTTTAAGGTTGGTAGCAAGTCCTTGAACATGATCCTTGCCAATAAGGGTTATGTTCATAGAAGAGGCGGAATCGGATTTTTGAGTAGCTCTCACCAAAATCCAACCACGTTTGTTAAAGGCCTTACCTTGCATGTATCACCCCGCACCAAATGTAACTTATGTTACAAACTCGGACATGTTGCTTATAATATCCGTTTAAGAGATATAGTGCACATAAATTGATTTGTGTTTATAAAGGAACCGCAAAGAACTCCATGCAAAATGATAAGTTGAGTAGATCAATTTTTTAGGCACCTAAGGTCAAATGAATACCTAAAAGTCACCTTTTTTTTGTAGAAATATTTAC
Organism: Musa itinerans; assembly: GCA_001649415.1. Classification (NCBI taxonomy): domain Eukaryota; kingdom Viridiplantae; phylum Streptophyta; class Magnoliopsida; order Zingiberales; family Musaceae; genus Musa; species Musa itinerans. Next base: position 10,363 of record LVTN01003726.1, read on the forward strand.
TATCACAAGCGATGCTCAAGGCACATGACCGAAGATCCGTCTAAATTCTCTAAGCTCACTAGCCTAGACGAAGGGTATGTCACCTTCGGAGACAACAACAAGGGTAAAATCATTGGCAAAGGAACCATAAGTTACAAATCCAACTTTTTGATTGAAGATGTATTATTGGTTGATGGCTTAAAGCATAATCTCTTGAGCATTAGTCAATTGTGTGATAAAGGATACATCATTAGATTTGAATCCAATGCTTGCATTATTGAAAAACCACATAAAAATACATCTATTGTACTAAAACAAAATAATGTATACACTATTGACACTAATGATCTTTATAATGAAATATGTTTTTTGGTTTTGAATGACGATGCTTAGCTTTTGTCATAGGAGATTAGGTCATGCTAGCATGAAACTAATCTCTCAAATCTCATCTAGAGAACTTGTAAGAGGTATTCCTGACATTAAGTTTATTAAAAATAATGTGTGTGATGCTTGTCAACTAGGAAAACAAATAAAAGGTAGTTTCAAATCAAAGAATCAAATAAGCACCTCTAGACCATTATAATTGATCCATATGGATTTGTTTGGACCAATTGATATAACAAGCCTAGGAGGTAGCAAATATACCTTTGTAATTATAGACGATTATAATAGATACACTTGGACATACTTCTTGACCTACAAAAGTGATCGCTTTAAGTGTTTTTCTATGTTTTGTAAACTTGTTCAAAATGAAAAAGGCCTTGCGCACCACTTCCTTCATGGCAACTTGAATGGCAACACTGTGACATATTCTTCAAGAGTACCTGCCTTCGCGTCCTCTTGCCCCGTGCCAAGGCCTTCTGAACCCAACTTTGCCTCCGCAAGTTGAGTTGCCTTAGTTCCTCCATCAAATGCTTCTTCGAGATAAAGTGCATGTGCCCAAAAGCTCCCTTCGTCTTTGGCACCATGCAAGATGAGTCCGCTCCATCAGAATGAAGGACCCATGGAATAACATGATCCTACTCTTGCCTCTACAAGAATTCATGTCATTGACCTCTATCCAAGGAAAGCTCTATGCCTCCACTCCATGTTCCATCTTTTATGCCGGCTCACTTCATGCGGCTTGGGTACTTCGCCAAGTTACACCCAAGTTGCTCCGCTCCTTGTTTTGCATTGGGTTGATGGTGGTCCTCGCGCCCACCATTCCATGGGTTAGCCCTTCCTTGAGTTTGATCTCCATATCAACTCCAAGTGTGCCTTGGATCACTCCCTCACTTGCTCTCACAATGCATCCCCCCAATGCATTATCTCAAGCAAGATCATGCGATGACTCCTCGCCGCTCGCTTGGTCCATTAAGCTTTGTGAAGTTGGTTTTTGAGGTACTCCTCCTCAACATGTGTGGTCCATTGCACTTGGTTCTCCCTCTGAAGATCCGAGACTTATCTCTCCCAGATATCTATCCCGTTGGAGCAACTTCTCTCTTTACTTCGTTCTCTTTGAATGTTTCGGAGACCACCATCCCCTTGGGTTACTCCGCCTTGTTGAACAAACTCCACATCAATACAACCCCCACTGCACCCCTCAAGGCCTAGCAACATGCTGAACTCGCTACACACTTTATCCTTCTCATGCTGAAAAGAAATTTCAATGCTCCATGGCACCGAGCTTCGGCTACCTTGGGATGGCCACGAACATCCCGTGAATATCATGAACACAATAATAATTTCTCTACTTCGAGAAATCCTCAACAAAATGGAGAAGTAGAAAGAAAAAATAGGAGTTTACAAGAAATGGCAAGAACCATGTTGAACGAACATAGCCTACCCAAATATTTTTGGGTCGAAGCTATTAATATGACATTCTATGTCATGAATAGGATTCTAGTAAGACCATTACTTTCTAAAACTCCTTATGAATTATGGAATAACAAAAAACATAATGTTTCATATTTTAAAGTTTTTAGTTGTAAATGTTTTATCTTGAATGAAAAAGATGCCTTAGGAAAGTTTAATGCAAAATCTGATGAAGGCATTTTTCTCGGTTATTTTTCTATTTCTAAAGTCTCATGTCTTTAATAAAAGAACCTTGGTTATAGAAGAGTCTATTCATGTTATCTTTAATGAAGTTTTCAAATTTAAGAAAAACGATTTTGATGATGATCTTAATTTTAATGCTTTGAATTTTAATGAAACCTCTCCTCCAACTAGCAACTTGGATTAATCTTCTTCCAAAACATCCTTACCTAAAGAATGAAAGTATGTAGATGCTCATCCTAAGGAGCTAATCATAGGAGACACATCAAAGGGTGTTTAAACTTGTTCTTCTTTTAAAAAATTTTGTGCCAACGTTGCTTTTCTTTCTAAAATTGAACCGAAATGCATTGACGAAGCCTTTAAAGATGATTCATGGGTTATTGCAATGTAAGAAGAGTTGAACCAATTTGAGATAAATGAGGTGTGGAAGCTTTTTCTGAAACCTAGTGACCATTTAGTTATTGATACTAAACGAGTCTTTAGAAATAAGCAAGATGAATTTGGTATCATAGTTAGAAACAAGGCTAGATTAGTGGCCAAGCGTTTCAACCAAGAAGAAGGTATCGATTACAAAGAAACTTTCGCTTCTGTGGTAAGATTAGAAGCCATAAGGATGCTCCTTGTCTATGCTAGTAGTAATAATTTTAAGTTATTTCAAATAGATGTCAAAAGTGCTTTCTTAAATGGCTTTATTTCCGAAGAAGTGTAGAACAACCACCCGGATTTGAGAGCTCCCTTTTTCCTAATCATGTGTTTAAGTTAACTAAAGCTCTCTATGGATTAAAACAATCCCCGAGGGCTTGGTATGAGAGACTTAGCTCCTTTCTTATCTAAAATAATTTCTCTAAAGGCAAGGTTGATACAACATTATTTTTTAAAAATTTTGAAAATAACTTTCTTATTATTCAAATTTATGTCGATGATATTATTTTTGGTTCTACAAATGAATCCTTATACGATACCATCGAAATTGGCCAAGAAGTCAAGGAGCTTACCAAAGAAGCTCGTCGGAACTCGCTAAGAAGATCATCGTGAAGTCCAGGAGTTTGCCGAGAGTTCATTAGAAGTTTGTTGAGAGATCGTCGGAAGTCCGTCGGAAGATCGCCGGAAGCTCGCCAAAATAAACCTAGACTTACCGAACTTATTTTGTTTAGTGTATGCCTTAAAAATCAAAGTTAGCACATAATTGGGATTAGGATTGGGAGATAATCCCACTAACTCGGTTAGGGGCCAACTGGGCCCAAAAGAGAGTTCAAGGTCATCATCATCACTTGAGTATTCTCTCAAGTTGCCATCTATTGTTCAAAGTGCCAAATCCTTCTTGTTCTTTAGAATGTTGTTATCATATTCATCTTATGCCATACAACTCATTTCATAGGTCATTAAAGACCCAATAAGTTCTTCAAGTTGAAACTTGTTGGGAAATCTTGGGGGCGACATCACATGCACAGCGGAAGAACAAAAAATAAAATCCCCTATCCCCAAAGATATGTTCGTCATCATGCAAAGATTGGTGTGCACAAATATAAGAAACTTAAAATTGTATATAAAATATATTGTGTTACCTAAGGAGATCGTATATCCTTGATCCCCTACAGATCTCTAGGAGAGGGTGAAGGAGGTCAAGTTCCCTCCTCTCTAGTAGTGATCCACATAGTAGGGATGCAACGATTCTTCTCAAAACTCTAGGCCTGCTCTGAGGTGGATAGGGGGGAGGAGAATAGGAGAGGCAAGCAAAAGACTCTAGCCTATGAACCATTGATTCCCTCCTATTTATAGAGGTCCCCAATCAACTTAACCCTAATGGATCCTCCCCTATTGGGTATTAGATCTTTATCCAACTACCCAAGCCTCTTAAATTAATGGATCTCTATCCCATAATCTCTAATCTCTTATGGGCTCTTATTAGATCTCATCCATAGGATCCAATAATTTAAGGGCTTATTGGATATCCAATAAGATATGGGCTCCGGTGGATATCTCATATCTCAACCTCTACCCATCGCAATGCCTACCATGTGTGTGACCCTCTAGGCCCTACTAGGATCAAGAGCGGCACTAAGAGGAGGGGTTAACAAACCTCGGAGATCGAGCTCTGGTGGTACCATCGCTTGACAAGGGCGGTACTACCATTGACAGCATTAACTGCCGTCGGTACCACCGCTTGACAAGGGCTGTACCACCGCCCAGAAATCCTGAGGCACTACTTTCCAAGCGGTGCCACCATCGGCCATGTTTTCAATGGCTGAATTGGTTGCTTAATTCAGCCCTATTAAGGGCCTAGTTGGCCCCCTAATTAAATTAGTGGGATTACCTCCCAATTCTAACTTAATTTACTCTCTAACTATAATAATTAAGACATAATCACAACATTTCTTGTTCTGGTGCGTCACTTGCTCTTTCGGCGAGCTTTCGGCGAACTGCCAGCAAACATCCGACAAACTCTCGGTAATGCTCCGGCGAACTCCCGGCAAGCTCTTGGACTTTATGATGATCTTCTTAGCAAGTTCTGATGAGCTTCTTTAGCAAGCTCCTAGACTTCTCAGTTGGTTCCGGCAGAACTTCTGACGAACGTCCGGACTTCCGACGAACTCTCGAACTCCCAATGAGATCTCGATCTTGACTCCGGCACAATACTTGCTTTATGTCTTACTACTATCGTAGTTAATCCTACACACTTTTCTCAACATATAGATTAGATCAAACAAATTATAATTGACTTCATCATCAAAATCCGAGATTCAACAATTTCCCCCTTTTTGATGAAGACAATCAATTGATGACGGAGTTAAACTTAACTCCCCGTATCTATATGCCATACTTGAGAAAAGACATTCTTGAATTCAAGGCCTTTGAATTCAAGAATCAAACTGATAAGTTAAATTCGTTAAACTTATCAACATGCACATCATGATTCTTATCATAGTCTAACATTCTCAAAATATGATGCCAAGTATTTATCAAAATGATGTCAAGGCATGACATTCATTTTCAAGTATGATATTTCAAATATGAAGGATGACAAACATAGCAATTCATCATTCTATAGCAAGATATCAATTGTAAAATTGCAAGTTAAGCTCTAGATATCTTATCATAATGAAAGAAATTTATCAAATATTTCATGTATTTCTGATGAAATAATTCCATACATTTGTTATCAATTTACCACATTTTGGTATTATTTCTCCCCCTTTGTCATAAACAAAAAGGAGAACAATTCAACAATGCAAGTGTGATAAAAATTCATGTCACATTTCAATTTGTAAAAATTCATACCAATCATATTTCAAGCATTCATGACATGGTATCATTCAAAAGTTCTCAACATTAAAAGTTTTAAATATTAAAGAGATAGCTTCCATCAACTTCTCCCCCTTTTTGTTTCATCAAAACTTTGCATGGAGAAGGAAAGTAAGGAGGAAATCCATTAAGAACCAACTTTGTGAAAGGATTTGAATCAAGTCAAAAACGATAAAAGAGTTTCATTAAATCATGCTTCAATTTTCATAAGGATCAAGATATTCATGTGAAATCAAATCTTTACTCTTGCAAGTGTTCATCTCATAAAAAAAAAATCATAAAAATTGTTCCTTTATTAAGAAAGAATTCATGTGAAAGAATCATCATACGAAGGATAAAAGAAATTCCATGAATAAGCCTTCA
>LVTN01003729.1:0-13946 GCA_001649415.1 Musa itinerans
GGCAAGCTCTAATCTTTCTCGGTGAGCTCCATGAACTTTCGACGAACCTTTTACGAGCTTTTGAAAAAACCCTTCGGCAAGCTCCCTACTCATTCTCGGCTAGTTCCGGCAGCATTCCCGATTAACCTTCGGACTTCCGTCGAACTCTCAAACTCCCAACGAATCCTTCGCGCTTATCATTGGTTTATCAATACTTTGTCTGATTCTTCGGTGCATCGTCCTCTCTTGCGGCCTATTGCCCAATCGGTCAGTTGACCTTCGCAACTCCGATTTCCTTGGCGTAATTTTTGCTCTTCTTGGCTCAATGCCCAAATCCATAGCCCAAAGCCTTCTGTCGATACATCGACCGATCCTTCAGCGCGACGTCCAATCTTATGACATGTTTTCCTCCGGCCCAACATGATTCTTCCTGCTTTAATTGTCTCTCCTTGATCGAAGCTTCCTACATCACTCAAAACTTATATTAAATTATAAATACTATTCATTCGTTTCATAATCAAAATTTGAGATTCAACAATCTTCCACTTTTTGATGATGACATCCAATTGATGACGGAGTTTAAATAAACTCCCCCTATCAATATACCATATTGATAGAACTCTTGGATTCAAAAATCCAAGCAACATGTTATCATAAAATTATGCATAACATCATACTTCTCCCCCTTTGTCATCAACAAAAAGGAGAAGTGCAACTTTCAAGTGTTTTAAGACATACAAGTTCAAATCGTTGCATAATCTCTAGTTTTATCATCAAATTTTATAATATACAGTTAGAAAATTTGTTCATCACCTTACAACATGCATAATCACTAAACCATCATTAATTTTGAAGATGTGCAAGATTATAAATTTTGTAAGTTTGCATTTTTGCTTCTTAAGATAGGCAAGCTAGCAATCTTTAGTGATGTTCAAGATAACATTTTCTTCTCTTTTGAGAAGTGTGATTTTTTGGTTCCTTTGCAAAACGCAAGCTAACAAAATTTTACATCATTTTACAACTTGGAAGCTAGCAATTTGGCAAGTGTTACTTCTCTTTGAAGTATGAAGGTTAATAAGTTTTTGAAAAAAATACAAGATGGCAAACTAGCAAGATAGCAATGCATCATTTTAGAATATGCAAGCTAGCAAATTTTAAGTTTTACAAGTTTATAAATTTTCCTAGATATGCAAGTTAGTATTTTTGCTTTTCTTTATGATGTTCAAACTAGCAATTTTTTCGCACATGAAAGTTGGAAAAAATTTTGCATCTTGAGCTAGCAATTTTTCTCCCCCTTTGTCATTGTCAAAAAGAAGGGAAGAATACAATGTTGTAATTCTTTTTCCCTTTACATCAATTTTTAAATCATGACAAAGTTAAAGTATCAATCTTTTTTCAATATGTTTGTGCATCATAATAGTTTCAAATTAAAACATGCACAATTTTAAAACCTTATATTTCATTCTTACTTCGTGCATGATATCAAAAATAAATCAATCATTACTACAACTCATCATGCACAACATCAAAATGAAAAATTATCAAACATGATACAAACATTTATTTTTAAAATATTTATCATTATTTTTAACTCATTTAATTTATCAAATCAACAAAGTCACTTTTAAGAGATTCAAAATGAAATAACGAGATTTATCGATCTTTCTAAATGCAAGTGATTTCCTTTCTCCCTTTTGTCATTGTAAATAAGAAGGAAGAATTTTTAATGGTGCAATTTATTTCTTTCTTACATCAATGCTCTAAACATCATGTAAATACAAGGGTAATTATATGAAAGTCATGACATGAAGGATGAAAGATAAAGAAAGATCAATTCGCAAATGATTCATCTTGGCATATCTTCTTTAAATAACAAAAAGAAATCTTAGGAGATTAAATAGTCAATGATCTTCAAAGGTAATCTCATGTTATAAATTCAGAGAAATTAAGAAAGAAACCATGATTCATTTGGATAAATCTCAATAAGAAGATACAAGAACACATAATAAGAGATCTTGATTCATAAACGATTTCAAGTTATAAATCACGAGAAATCAAGATCATGATTTCGATAAAACCCATTAAATTCAAATCATTTTCATAATCCATGAGATTCACAAAAGCATAATATACATGGATTCATTAATCTTTTATTGAAAAATCAATAAGATAGAGGTGTTTCATTTTAAGTTGTTGGTTTCGTATAAGAATGCCTTTTATCTTTCTATGACAAATAAAAACATGCATCATTGTTTAAATTGAAAGTGCAATATTTATTATAAAAATCATCAAGATCAATAAATCACAAAAATCATCATGTATAACTTTAAAATCTCATGCATAGGATAAAATCTCTAATCATGGTATAAAAATATTTAATATTTTCATTACATCATTATGCATCATTAAATCATTAAGCATGATTTCATTAGACATGAAGCATTTTTAATCAAAATCGGAAATAATCAAGATACATATTATTTCCTCTTAAAAAAAAAACATACATAGGATTATCATTAGATTTAAATCTAACATTTTATTCCTTTATCATAAAATATGCAATTATCATTTTTAAAATTACTAGCATGTTCCCAATTTTTTGCATTTTCATTACATTATTAAACATGTAATTTTTAAGAAAAATAATTTTTCTAAACTAAATTAAAAATAACTCATGAAAAGTATCATGTAATTTCGAAGTAAACTAAGGGGATTTTGGTTACCTCATTGTCGAAAGCCGTTAAGGCGTAGTTTGCCACATCGTCTTTGTTGATTTTCTTCTCGTCTTCGGATGAGCTTGATTCGTCCCAAAGTGCTTCATTCTTCTTGCGTTCATAGCAAGTAGGTATGTTCTTTTTAAGTTTATTTTTGTTCTTTAATTCTTATTTCATGAACCTTTTAAATTTTATAGTGAGGAGTTCAAGTTTACCATCACTTGAGCATATGCTTGAGTGGTCTTCAATTGTTCTAAGTCCCAAATCCTTTATGTGCTTTGGAAGGTTGTTCTCATATGTATTTTGTGCATCATGAGTCATTTCATAGGTCATCAAGGACCCGATAAGTTTTTCAAGTGAAAATTTATTTAAATCTTTTATTTCTTGTATTGTCGTTACTTTCGATTCCTAATTTTTAGAAAGAGATCTTAAGATCTTGTTAACAAGTTAAAAATTAGAAAAGCATTTGCCAAGAGCTTTTAAACCATCGAATCATTTATCGATGTTTGCGACTTAAGATGTATTTTATATAAAACATTTTTCTTGATTCTCATATGATTCACTCTCTTAAGAAAACATCCATCCAAACGAATCATGATTATTCTTTTGATTACAACTTGAAAGATTTATTATGAATCAAGATTTTTCATATTTTGTTCTCCTATGATTATTTTTGCTATTCACTAAAAAAGAGACTTATCCTAATAAACCATGATATGCTATTTGACATCTTGATAATTTATGACTTGAGTTTTGTTATACATTATTCCTCTCTTCTTCTTTCTTATTTACAATGACAAAGGGGAGAAAGGAAATCACTAGCATTTCAAGTGATCGATAAATCTATTTATTTCATCTTGAATCTCTTGAAAGTGATTTTGATGATTTTGATTATTTGAATTTGAATGAGTTTTTAACTATATCATGATTTTGATTCCTTGGAATTATAACTTGAAATCTTTTATGAATCATGATATCTTATTATGTGTTCTCGTATTATTTCAAAGGAGATTTTTTTAATGAATCATGATTTTTTGAATTATAACTTGATATTTTTCTTTAATATATAAATCATGATCTTGACAACTTGAGATTCTTATGAATCAAGATTGTTTAACATAATTCTTATTTTTGTTATCCAAAAGAATCATAATTTGTCTCTTGATATTCATAATTTGTCTTCATGAATTGTATATCTCATCACTAAATTAATTTTTCTTGATATATTTCATGTAATGATTTAAAAAATGTGTAATGAGAAAAGTTTTGCATTATTATAACCATCCCTTCTTTTTGACAATGATAAAGGGGGAGCAAAACTGCTAGCTTGCTCATATAAAAAAAGAAGCAAGAAGTGATATCTTTGTACATCTAAAAAAATAATAATAAAAATATTTTTACTAATTTTCATATATCTAAAACTTGCTAAGTTTGCATGTTCTATATGTTAGGAACAAGTCGGTACTAAGAGAAGGGGGGGGGGGGTTTAGATATCTCATCACTAAATTAATTTTTCTTGATATATTTCATGTAATGATTTAAAAAATGTGTAATGAGAAAAGTTTTGCATTATTATAACCATCCCTTCTTTTTGACAATGATAAAGGGGGAGCAAAACTGCTAGCTTGCTCATATAAAAAAAGAAGCAAGAAGTGATATCTTTGTACATCTAAAAAAATAATAATAAAAATATTTTTACTAATTTTCATATATCTAAAACTTGCTAAGTTTGCATGTTCTATATGTTAGGAACAAGTCGGTACTAAGAGAAGGGGGGGGGGGGAATTAGTGGAGCGGTAAAATCATCGATTTTGGAAATCTTTCATTTCGATTAAACCCGTTTCGAAAATGCTTAACTTTGAAAGTGAAGTAAGGAGGAAGTTTGCTATGAAGGTAATTTGCTCAAAATAAATGCAAACAAGATTTTTATAGTGGTTCAGTTGTCGTGACATACATCCACTCCACCGATTCCTCTTTCGTCAAGGCCACCGGCATCCACTATCGGTCTTCCTTCAATAGGCGAAGACCAACCTCCTTCTTACAACTCGATTCTGCTTTTGCAGGCTTAAGAAAGAACCTTTACACCCTCACAACCTCCTCTCTCAAACTATACTAACACTTAGATCTTTTGAGAGGAGTCTACATAAGATTACAATAGTGTTTCTTTTGTTTTTCACTCTCAATACTTGTGTATGTTAACCAAGGATGAGAGGGGTATTTATAGGCTTTAAGTTGATTCAAACTTGGAGCCTAAAAATATCTCATCTCAGGTTTCCTAGGTATGGCTGGTACCACCGCTAGTGTCAGTCTAACACTAACATTGCGTTGGGCAGTACCATCGCCTAGTCTGGTGGTACCACCACCTGACACCTTGTACTGGGTGGTACCACCACCCAGATTGGCGGTACCACCGCCTGATAGCCTCTCAGAGACTATGTTTGGGCGGTACCACTGCCTAACATAGTCTCGGAGACTATGCCACCTCTTGGGTCACTGTTTGGGCCTTTTATTGGGCCCAACATAGTCCATACATGGGCCTAATTTGCTCCTAATTGTGTTAGTTTAATTACATTCTAAACCGACTCAATTATACTCTAAACTAACTCGATCTAGAGATAATTGATTACAAGCAAATCCTATATTGTCTGGTATGTTATGGGTTCTTCCGACGCTTCGTCTAATTCTTCGGCATATCATCCTCTCCTTCAGCGTATTGCCCAATCAGCATGTTATCTTCTTGCAAAATTTGATCTCCTTGGTGTAATGTCCAATCTTCTTGGCCTGATACCCAAATTTATGGCCCAAAGCCTTCTGCTGATATATCGACTTCTTCGGCATATCATCCTCTCCTTCAGCGTATTGCCCAATCAGCATGTTATCTTCTTGCAAAATTTGATCTCCTTGGTGTAATGTCCAATCTTCTTGGCCTGATACCCAAATTTATGGCCCAAAGCCTTCTGCTGATATATCGACTATTCTTTTGGCCTGATGTCCAATCTTCTGACATGTTTGCTCTGGCCCAATGTCCGATTCCTCCTACTTTAATCAATTTGCCTTTTCTGATCGACATTAGTCCTGCATCACTTAAACACACATTAAATTATAAACACTCTCAATTGGTTTCATTATCAAAATATGAAATTCAACAATCTCCTTCTTTTTGATGATGACAACCAATTAATGACGAAGTTAACCTTAACTCCCCCTATCAATATGCCATATTGATAGAACCTTGAATTCAAGCTGAATTTAAGTCATTGCAAATTTCATCATGAATATTTGCAACACATCATCATGCATAATATGATTATACTTCTCTTTTTCATCAACAAAAAGGAGAAGTGTAACTTTCAAGTGTTTGGACATAATTTCAAGTCATTGCATAATAAACATAATATCAGTTTTATCATCATGCAAGCTAGCAAAAATTTTGAGTTTTGCAAGTTTATAAATTTTGCTATATGTGCATGTTTAGCATGTTTTGCTTCTTGAGATAGGCAAGATAGCACTATTGCTTCTCTTGAGATTATAAGCTTGTAAGTCTTGGTGATGTTCAAGAAAGCAAGTTCTACATCATGCAAGTTAGCAAATTTTTACATCATTTTAAAAAAATATAAGCTAGCAATATTTGAGATGTTCAAGAAAGCAACTTTTGCTTCTTAAAATATGCAAGTTAGCAATCTTTGCTTCTCCTTTGAGATGTGCACACTACCAATTCTTTCTCCCCCTTTGTCATTGGCAAAAAGAAGGGAAAAATATAATTTTGTATCTCTTTTTCCATTTACAACAATTTTCAAAGCATGATAAAGATAAAGTGTCATTCTTATAGCAATATGCCATAATTAAGATAAATCTTGAATTTAAATTGAATTTAAGTCAAAGCAATTTTAATCATGATTCACATCATATGCAATACATCATATCATCATAATAAAATCATAAGTATTGCATGCATCATTCCAAATCATAAATATTTCACATTATGATGATATCAAATATCAAGAAATCAAGATGATGATTCATATAAGAAATATCACAAGTTATAATCGAGAGAAAAATCATCATTCATTTTCAACTCATTCAATTTGTCAAATCAACATTTTTTGGGTATGCATGATATCAAAACATGGTTTCAAATCTTCAACATATAACATGCATAATTTAAAAAATTGAGAGGAGATGGGAAGAATTCAAAGGTACAAAGATTTTAACCATCTCATGAACAAATGAAAGATCAAGTCATGAATCCAAGATTCCATGAATCATTTCAACAAATCTCTTTTTAAATAATCTAAATGATCATCAACATCACTTTTCAAAAAATTCAATGAAGGCAATATAGATAGATTCTTATAAGATTAAAAATAGTTCAAGTTCTGTTAGTTCTAAATTTTTATGATTGGTTTCATGCAAGTATGTCTTTGTCTTTTTATGCCAAATATGTATCATCGTTTAAAAATGAAAGTGCAAGATTTATCATCAAGATCAATAAACCATAAATTACCCAAAAATCATCATTACTTCAAATTATTATGCATAATTAAATATAAAATTGTCAAGCATGATACTTATATTATTTCATATAGGTATACCTTTGTCATTTATGCCAAATTAAAGCATGCATCATTTTTAAAACCGAAAAAGCAACTTTCATTATGATAAAAATCGATAATCCATAAATCACAAGAATCATCATGCATAATTTCGAAAGATAAACTAATTAAGCATGATCATTATGCATAATTACTTTGGGCATGATATCAAAACATGGTTCAAGTTTTTTTTTTAAGGCACAACATGCACAATTTCACATTAAGCATGATATCATTAAACATGAAGCATTTTTAATCAAAATTATCTTGTTTATTATAGCAATGCATTTTTTCTTTTTTTATGAATTTCATTTTATGTGATTGATTTCATATAAGTATGCTCAATTTTTTCATATGAAAACCATCTATCATGTTTAAAACCGAAAAGTAACTTTCATTATGCATAATTTTGAAATATAAACTCATTAAGCATGATATCAAATCATTACTTCAAATCAAACATGATTTCATTAATCATATAGCATCTTCAATCAAAATCAAGAAACAATACGGAAATCAACATGATACACATTATTTCTTCTTAAACACATATATAGGATTAGTCTTGTTAGGTGTACAAGCATTATTGCATTATCATAAAATTTACAATTGTCATGATCTTTTTCAAAATTACTAGAAAGATAAGCATGATCCTTTTAACATTTTCATTACATCATTAAACATGCAATTGAAAAAAAATTATATAATTTTTTTTCTAAACTAAATTAAAAATAACTCATGAAAAGTATCATGTAATTTTAAAATAAATTAAAGGAGTTTCGTTTGAGTTGTTTATCTCATTGTCGAGAGTCACCAAAGCGAAATTCATCGTTTCATCCTCATCGGTTTGCTCCTCTTCTTCGGATACGCTTGATTTGTCCCAAAGTGCTTCCTTCTTCTTGCGTTTATAGTAAGTAGTTGCATTCTTTTTAAGTTTATTTTTATTATTTAATTCTTGTTTAATGAACTTTTTAAGTTTTATAGTGAGAAGTTCAAGTTCATCATCACTTGAGCTTTTGCTCGAGTGGTCTTCAATAGTTCTAAGTCTGAAATCCTTCCTGTTTTTGGAAGGTTGTTCTCAAGTTTGTTTTATGCCATATAACTCATTTCATAGGTCATTAAAGACCTGATAAGTTCTTCGAGTGGAAACATGTTTAAGTCTTTTGCCTCTTGTATGACAGTTATTTTTGAATCCCAGTTCTTATAAAGAGTACGTAAAATTTTATTTACAAGTTCAAAATTTGAAAAACTTTTACCAAGTGCTTTTAAACCATTGATGACATCTGTAAAACGGGTATACATGTCTCCAATGGTTTCTCTTGGTTTCATATGAAATAATTCGAAATCATGCATTAAAAGATTAATCTTTGAAACTTTTACTCCACTAGTGCCTTCGTGTGTGGTTTCAAGAATGTGCCAAATATCGAAAGTCATTTTACAAGTAGAAACCCGATTGAATTCATTTTTGTCTAAGGTGCAAAATAGAGCATTAATAGCTCTAGCATTTAAAGAAAAAGTTTTCTTCTCTAAATCTTTCCAATGATTCATTGGAACAGAAGACATTCGAAAACTATTTTCGATAATATTCCATAAATTCAAATCCAAAGAAAGTAAGAAAACTCTCATTCGAGTTTTCCAATATGTGTAGTCCATCCCATTAAACAAGGGAGGACGAATGAGAGAAAGTCCCTCTTGAAAGTCGAAAAGAGCCATTTCTCTTAGGTGTTAAACCAAATGAGAAAAACTAGGCTCTAATACCAATTGTTAGGAACAAGTCAGCACTAAGAGGGGGGGTGAATTAGTGCAGCGGTAAAATCATCGATTTTGGAAATCTTTCATTTCAATTAAACCCGTTTCGGAAATGCTTAACTTTGAAAGCGAAGTAAGGAGGAAGTTTGCTATGAAAGTAATTCGCTCAAAATAAATGCAAACCAGATTTTTATAATGGTTCAGTCGTCATAACCTACTTCCACTCCGCCGATTCCTCTTCCGTCGAGGCCACCGGCATCCACTATCGGTCTTCCTTCAATAGGTGAAGACCAAACTCCTTCTTACAACTTGATTCTCCTTTTATAGGCTTAGAAGAGAACCTTTACACCCCCACAACCTCCTCTCTCAAACTATACTAACACTTAGATCTTTTAAGAGGAGTCTACATAAGATTATAGTAGCGTTTTTTTTCTTTTTCACTCTCAATACTTGTGTATGTTAACTAGGGATGAGAGGGGTATTTATAGGCTTTAAGTTGATTCAAACTTGGAGCCTAAAAATATCTCATCCCGGGTTTCCTAGGTATGGGCGGTACCACTGCCTATGCTGGGTGGTACCACTGCTTGACAACCTCTCGGAGACTGTGTCTGGGCAGTACCACCACCTAGACCAGTGGTACCACTGCCTGACACAGTCTCGGAGACTGTGCCATGATGGTGCCACCTCTTGGGTCACTGTTTGGGCCTTTCATTGGGTCCAACACAGTCCATACATGGGCCCAACTAGCCCCTAATTGGGTTAGCTTAATTATATTCTAAACTGACTCAATTAGACTCTAAACTAACTTGATCTATACATAATTGATTACAAGCGAATCCTATGTTGTCCGGCATGTCATTGGTTCTTCCGATGCTTCATCCGATTCTTCCGGTGCTTCATCCGATTCTTCGGTGCATCATCCTCTCCTTCGACGTATTGCCCAATCAGCATGTTGTCTTCTCACATCATCTGATCTCCTTGGTGCAATGTCCGATCTTCTTGGCTCGATGCACGAATTCATGGCCCGAAGCCTTCTGCCGATACGTCGATCGTTCCTCCGGCTCGACATCCAATCTTCTGACATGTTTGCTACGGCCTAACGTCCGATTCCTCCTACTTTAATCAAATTGCCTTTTCTAATCGATGTTAGCCCTACGTTACTTAAATGCACATTAAATCATAAACACTCTCAATTGGTTTCATCATCAAAATCCGAGATTCAACACTATAGTGAAGTAGAAATTGCATGTTTAAAAAATATACTAATTGCACTTTTCTCCTTTTTGTTGATGATAAAGGGGGAAAAAGGTATGATAATGATTTGAATTATGCATGATATGATGCACTTTGATTATGTATGCAATACTCATGATAATGATGTTCCTCTCGACGTATTGTGCTTTTCAATGATGCACTTCTTAATGATGGTATAATGCATGATAAATCTTTTGAATGCATAAATTTCTTGATACATTTTTTGAACTTCTCATTTTTTGGTAACTTGAGTTTTCTTTTTAATTCGAGATCACTTTTTCTTTCTCGTGATATTTACAAAAGAAAAGATTCAACTCATGGACTTTTGGTATTTACAACTTGATGTCTTATTTTTCATGAGTTCTTCTTCCTTCTATTTACAAGAAAAGGATTTGATTTATGAAGTTTTATTTGTGGATTTTTGATCTTTCGTTTGATGCTTCTTTTCCATGAATTCTTCCTTACTCTTCTCATGAAAGAAGAATTTTTATGGACTATGATGATCATTTACAAGGTTAGGGATGTTAAACTGTCCAAATGCATGAGTTTTTTGTATATCTTTTCCGAACTTTCTCAATTTTTTGTAAATAAAGCTTTCATGAAATATGGAATTTCAATTTACTTGGTATCAAATTTACTTCATACCCTTGCTCCATCACTTAATGATTTTTGAGATACTTAGTCCCTTCACTCATGTATTTCATTGACAAATACATCCCTCACGGATTTCACTCTTGTAAATTTTTAATGAGAAATGGATTTTATTGACGAATATTCATGAACTATCAATATTTCGATTCTTCTTGATAAATGCACTATTCATGAACCTTTCCTTCTCTTTGCTTAAGACGATTGCCCATTTCCTTTTTGTTGATGACAAAGGGGGAGAAATGTGGCAAATTAATGATAAATTAGCATTATGAATGTTTGCAATAATGTGTCAAATGTATCTTATTGTAAATGCTTGAATGTTTTATGATTGCTTTAAATATGATTGGAATCGTCAAATACATCGTAAATACTTGAAAAATATCAAAATGTATTGCATATGCATCATATGTATCATAGATACTTGAAATGTATCGTAATGTGACATGAATACTTAAAAATGTTTCATTCTTAAAATCATGCTTGATTTCATATCAAAATAATAAATGTCTATCATTGTGATTATCATGCTTAATTTCCTACATACAATTGATATCATGCCTTGGATTGATGAATTGTCATCTTTGAAATTTGAATATTTCTAAATTTCATATTTGAAATTCGTATCATACTTGAAAATGATGATTATCTATCATCATTCTATATTAGAATTAAAAATGGATGTCATGCCTTGATATCATTTGTATTGTGATAAATATGTGGTATCGTATTTTGAGATGGTAAATTATGATTGGTATCATGATGTGCATGTCGATAAGTTTAAATGCATATAACTTATCGGTTTGATGCTTGAATTTAAAGGCCTTGAATTCAAGAGTGTCTTTTCTCAAGTATGATATATAGATAGGGAGAGTTAAGGTTAACTCCATCATCAATTGATTGTCATCATTAAAAAAGGGGAGATTATTGAATCTCAGATTTTGATGATGAAATCAATTAGTAAATTATTTGATCAAATCTATATGTTGAGAAAAGTGTATAGGATTAACTATGATAGCGATCAAGGCATAAAGCAAAACGAAGTGCCGGAGTCAAGATCGAGATTTCGTAGGGAGTTCGAGAGTTCGTTGGGAGTCCGGAGGTTCATCGGAAATGTTGCCAGAATTGACTGAGAAGAAGCTCGTCGGAATTGGCCAAGAAGATCGTCGTGAAGTCGAGGAGCTTGCCGGGAGTCCGTTGGGAGAATGCTGAGAGATCATCGGAAGTTCTCCGAAAGCTCGCCGGAAGAAACCTAGACTTACCGAACTTGTTTTGTTTAGTGTATGTCTTAAAAATTGTAGTTAGCACATAATTAGGGTTAGGTTTGGGAGGTAATCTTATTAACCCTGTTAAGGGCCAATTGGGCCCGTAATTGGACTGGTTTGGGCAGGATTCAAGGCCCAAACTGGTTGCTGAACCTTATCAGGCGATGGAACTGCCTGAGGCTCAGCCTCCCAGGTGGTTTGGGCAGTGGTATCACCCAAACTAGCTAGTGGTACCACCAATAATTAATGTTGCCAAGCGATGGTACTACCCTGTTAAGCGGTGGTACCACAAGAGCTCACTCTCCAGGGCTCTGTTAGGTGGTAGTACCGCCAGATTGGGTGGTGGTACCACCCAGTTGTCACGGACTTAGCTGAAATTGCCTAAGTCGTGAGGTACCATTGTGGCCAAGACGTGAACTTAGCTTGAGTTGCCTAAGTCGTGAAGCACCTTTGCGCCAACTTCTCAGACTTAGTTGTGATTGCCTAAGTCATGAGGCGCCCTTGCGACATACGTGTTCATAAAGGTTCAGCCTAGTTGCAACCTCATACAGGTCCCGAAGGACCTGTAAAATAGAAAGTTGATTAGATTGAAAATGAGCGACGGACAAGTCCCGACATCTTGTAAAGAGGGAAGCTTTACAAGTAATTCAGCAAGCACCTTGTGTGCACTAGAGAAAAGAGAGGAAGGAGGAAAACAAGGACTTTAGAAGGTAGAACAAACAGTTGCAAGTCCACAAACAACTGCTCACTGAGTGCCAGGTGCGAAGGTAAGTTCCCATCAAGTCAACGTGCGAACTTGTGAAGATTTTTCAACGCTCGATAATATACCGAAGCCCCATCTAGCCCTATGCCACCCAGGGGGTTCCAGGGTGCTGAGATGGCTAACATTTTGGGCACTATAGCGGGCTACAGAAAATAGCCTACGTAATGCAAAAACGGAGCAATTTTGGGGCTTTTTGGCTCTACGCGGTGAGCGGTCACCCTATAGCACTACAACCTATTCAATCATATATTTTTACAAGCAAGAAACATAAAACTAAGGCAAAATAGGCTGTCATGTCTCTATTCAAGCATGCAAAAGCGACAAATGATTCGTTGAACGAAGTTGTTACAAGTGCGCGATGACCATTCGTGACATTCTCCCCCACTTAAACTATCGATGCTTGTTGGTAGTTATTGATGATAGCTTCTTCATATCATAGGGAATCTTCGGGCTTCCAATTGGCTTCAGTTCGGGGGAGCTTTTGCCACTTCACCAAGTACTCGGTCTACTCAGCTCCATTGGGTAGCTTTATCTTGTGATCTACCAGAATGGTTTCAACTCACTTCTCATAAGAGGCTTTGGTGGGGGGTAGCCGAGTTGGAACACTTCGGGAAGCATCTTGCGGATTTGAGTGGTAGGCTTTCAAGTTGCTGGCATAAAAACATTATGAATTTTGAGCCACGCCGGTAGCTGCAACCTGTAGGAGACGTTGCCCACCCTACTGATAATTGGGAAGGGCCCATCACACTTATGCACCAATCCTTTATGTATTTTGTGTTAGGATCAAGAGCAGCACTAAGAGGGGGGGTGAATTAGTACAGCGGAAAACTTTCGTTATTTCAAAAACTTGTTTCGATTAAAACCGATTCCGACGAGAATGGTTTTGATCCCAATCCATTTCGGAAAGAATTTAAACTTGAAAGCTTTTGTGAAAGTGCAAGAGAAGACTAAGGTGATTTGCAATAATGTAAATTGCACAAAT
>LVTN01003736.1:4640-17177 GCA_001649415.1 Musa itinerans
CTAGCTTGCTCATCTCAAAAGAGAAGCAAAGATTGCTAACTTGTATATTTCAAGAAGCAAAAGTTACTTTCTTGAACATCTCAAATATTTCTAGCTTACATTTTTTAAAATGATGTAAAAATTTGCTAGCTTGCATGATGTAGAACTTGCTATCTTGAACATCACCAAGAATTGCTAGCTTGCAATATCAAGAGAAGCAGAAGTACTATCTTGCCTATCTCAATAAGCGAAACATACTAATCTAGCAAAATTTACAAACTTGCAAAACTCAAAATTATTGGTAACTTACATGTAAAATGATATAAAATTTTGCTAGCTTGCGATATGCTAAGGAAGCAAAACATTGCACTTCTCAAAAGAGAAGAAAGAAAATTACTTGTTTGCATGATGATAAAACTTGAGATTATATTACAATAATTTGAAACTTGATAGTTGCACTTCTCCTTTTTGTTGATGACAAAGGGGGAGAAGTTATGATGATAATAATGCATGGAATTATGTACTTGGATATTTTGATTATGCATGAGTTTATGTTGCATGCAATGATATGATTAATTGAGTCCTTCAATATTCATGATGTATGTAATGGTGAAATACTTATAATTCTATGAATTATAAAGTTATGTTAATATGACATATTAATAGGGGGAGTTAAGGTTAACTCCGTTATCAATTGTTTGCCATAAAAAAGGGGGAGATTGTTGAATCTCGGATTTTGATGATGAAACCAATTGACAGCGTTTATTATTTGATCTACATTTTGAGTGACGCAGGAAGCTTCGATCAGGGAGAGATAATTAAAGCAGGAAGAATCATGTTAGGCCAGAGAAAAACATGTCAGAAGATTGGACGTCGAGCCGAAGGATCGGTCGACATATCGGCAGAAGGCTTCGGGCCATGGGTTCGAGCATCGGGCCAAGAAGAGCAGAAATTGCGTTAAGGAAATCAAAGTTGTAGAGGTCAACTAGTCAATTGGGCAATAAGCCGCAAGAGAGGACGATGCACCGAAGAATCGAACGAACGTCGATGAACCAATGACATGTCGGACAACTTTGATTCAAGCTTTGTAATAATTTTCTAGATCGAAGTAGGTTTTAAGTGTGTAGGATTAACTACGATAGCAAGGCATAAAGCAAAATGAAGTCTCGGAGTCAAGAACGAGATTTCGTTAGGACTTCGAGAGTTCGTTGGAAGTCCGGACGTTCATCGGAAGTTCTCTCAGAATTGACCGAGAAGTCTAGGAGCTTACCAAAGAAGCTCGTCGGAAATCGCCAAGAAGATCGCCGCAAAGTCTAGGAGCTTGCCGAGAGTCCGCTGGAACATTGCCGAGAGATCGTCGAAAGTTCGCTGAAAGCTTGCTAGAAGAAACCTAGACTTACAGACTTATTTAGCTTAGTGAATTGTCTTAAATTCGTAGTTAGCACATAATTGGGTTAGAATTGAGACAACTTACTTAGGAGTCAATTTGGCCCAAGTTTAGGCTATGTTGGGCTAAGTGAAAAGCCCAATCAATGACCGAATAGGTGGCACCGTCATGGCATAGTCTCCGAGACTATGTCAAGCAATGGTACTGCCTGTTTGGGCAATGGTATTGCCCAGACACAGTCTCTGAGAGATTGTCAAGCAGTGGTACCACCAGACTGGGTGATGGTACCACCCAATGGCAGGGTGTCAGGCGATGGTACTGTCAAACTAGGCAATGGTACCTCTTAGTATCAGTGCTGTAGGTGGTGGTACAGCCAGTACCTCGAAAACCAAGAATGAGATATTTTTAGGCTCCAAATTTGAATCCACTTGAAGCCTATAAATACTCCTCTCATCCTTGGTTAACATATGCACATAGAATTTGAAAGTGAGAAAATGCTGTAGTAATTACTAGAGATCCTCCTCTAATTCTAAGTTTAGAATTCTATTTAGAGAGGAGTGTGTGCTTATAAAAAGTTGTCTCCTAAACCTATGAAAATGAGAAGATGGGTGTAAAAGGATAGTTGGTCTTCGCCCATTGAAGGAAGACCGGTAGTCGAAGCCGATGGCCTCAAGTGAAGAGGAATCGAGAGTGGATGTAGGTCACGATGATCGAACCACTATAAAATCGGTTTACTGCCTTTTACTTTACTGTTTGTCTTTGCTGCAAATCAATTTACTTGCTCACTACTCTACTTCCTCATTACAAACTTATGTAAGTAGTTTTAAGTTAACATCTTTCCGATCAGTTTTTAACAAACGAATATTTTCCGAAATCGATATTTTCACCGCTACACTAATTCACCCCCCCCCTCTTAGTGCCGACTTATTCCTAACAACGTCGTCGTAGCCCAGTTGTGTGGATCACCGCTAGAGAGGAGGGCGCTTGACCTCCTTCACCCTCTCCTAGAGATCTATAGGGATTCAAGGATATACGATCTCACTAGGTAACACAATCTTTAATATACATAGTTTTTTATTTTGCAGATTTTGCACACCAATCTTCGCACGACAACGAACATATCTTTAGGAAATTGGGGATTTTATTTTTCTGTTCTTCCGCTGCGCATGTGATGTCGCCCCTAAGATTTCCCTACATATAGTACAAGTGCTCATTGGAGAATTAGTTCACTGATTGTTCCGCTTACATAATGATGGATGGTTAATGATGCCTTATTGTCAGATAGCGATTTCGTAGTCCCAGTGGTGTATTTGGTCCTTAGACTTGAGACACCAAGGATATCATGTATGAGTACTCCACTCTTTGATACCAGACTTATAGGTCTGGAGGTTCCAAATCTAGCACAACCAGTCATCGGGAGTGGTAGCCAACCTAACGAGGACTATTGAGTGTTGATAGAGGAACATCCACTCTCAGTGTCATAAAGGAAATATCCCATGTGTTCTTCCTCTGATAAATCCCTAGCCATGGTTATTCGAATTGAGAGAAAAAGAGTTTTGTGGGAGAATCCAATTAGAGCAAGACTTGAGTAGAAACCGTATAGGTCTGATAATACCATGCCCGGTATATGGTCTTTAGGATATTAGATAGATGAGGGACTGTAGATATATAGTAACTGAGGACAGCGTTAGAACCCCAAAGGAATTCTATGTAGATTGATCTTTGAAGGGGATCAATCCTTGGAACGCTATAGAGGTTTCACCTTCCTAGAAGTCGATCATATGGCTACAATTATAGATAAATCTTATTCTCAAATAGATTGATGCTACATGCTTATATAAGGCTCCAAACCCTAGCCCTAGGGGCTACTTCCAAAGTGAGTTACCCCTTTTGCCCTCAACCCTAGCCAACCAGCCTAGTAAAAAGGGGGGGGGGCGGCTAGGAAGCTCAAAGGCCCAATTATAAACCTTAGCCACTCTTCTTTATAGGATAAAGGTGGCTAGGTGGGGTTTATTACAATCTCATAGGGTTTTTATTAGATGCTTCCTAGTTGAGTAGGATCCAACCCTAATAGGGTCTTATCAAGCCCGCCCTCTCCAAATCAACCTTGTCCTCAAGGCTGAGGTTCCACGAAGTCAGGGAACTGGGTCTTTAGCTCCTCATATGATTCATATATGGCGTCTTCGAGTGGTAAATTATTCCAATGCACTAGTACTTCAATATAAGAACATCGACGACGCATCACGATTTTGTAGTCGAGGATGGCTTGTGGTGTTAGGAAATCTTAGGACGATATCACATGTGTAGCAGAAGAACATAAAACAAAAACCCTAAATTTTCCTATATGTGTTCGTCGTCGTTCATAGATTGGTGCGTAAAAACTCGCGATACAGAAAACCATGTGAGACAATTGTGTTACTTAGGGAGATCGTATATCCCTGAATCCCTATAAATTTATAGGAGTGGATAAAGGAGGTCAAGCATCCTCTCTAGCGGTGATGCACATAGTAGGGCTACAGCAACGCTCCTCAAATCTCTAGGCCTACTCTCTGAGGAGAAGAGGAGAGGAGAATAGGAGAATAGGAGGTGGCTACTAAGAAGCCCCAACTATGGGCCATTAGTTTCCTCCTATTTATAGAGGCCCCAGTTAACCCTAATGGATCCTGCCCTATTGGGTATTGGATCTCTATCCAATGACCCAAGCCTCTTAGATTAGTAGGTCTCTACCCAATAATATCTTATTAGCTTTTATTGGATCTCATCCTTGGGATCCAATAATTTGGGAGCTTATTGGATATCCAATAAGATAGGAACTCCAACCGATATTTCATATTCGAACCTCTACTCGTCGCAACACCTACCATATGTGTGTGACCTTCTAGGCCATGAGTCATACCTGTCAGAACTCCTTCTGGCTTAGTAAATTATTATCTTCATAATAATTCACTCGACTCATTGATTGCATATGTATTAGGCCACTATGCCTCAGTCCCCAAACGATATAGGAGAATCCAATCCTTTGGACCTATCTATCCTTAGTTACTATGTACCTATAGTCCTTCATCCATCTAATATCCTAGAAACTATATACCGAGCATGGTACTGTTAGGCCCATACAGTTTCTCCTCGAGTCTCGCTCTAATCGGATTCTCTTGGAGAACTCTTTCTCTCTCAATCCGAATGACCTTGGCCAAGGATTTATTTGAGCAAGAATACACAGGATATTCCTCTCATGATACCAAGAGCGGATGATCCTCTATCGACACTCAATAGCCCTCGTAAGGTTGGTTGTCACTCCCAATAACCGGTTGTACTAGATTTGGAACTTCCAAACCGATAAGTCTGGTATTAAAGAGTCGAGTACTCATATAGGACATCCTTGGTGTCTCAAGTCTAAGGACTAAATACACTACTGGGACTACGGAATTATTGTATGACAATAAGGCATCATCAACCATCCAGTATTCTGTGAGTGGATCAATCAGTGAACTCATTCTCCAAGGAGCACCTGCATTGTATCCTTAGTGTCCCCACACGAGCAGCTATGAGACCAGCTGCCTCCATTATATAGACGAGTATATAGCACACTAGTCTATCCGGTTATCTCGATGTCCCTTTCGAGTAATCTATGACCAGGATTATTTAGGGTCTGTGTTTAAAGGTGAATCGATCTCACTATCGTGATATCATCATGATCCGATTCTCATTGCACAGTTCCAAAGACATCACAATATATATATATGCATATATACAACAAGCAATATAAAGTGATCAATGCTAAAATATAATAAGCATAAAGAATGTGTATCATGTCACATGTGTCCTCACTCACGTGATTAGCTTGCAGGGCACCTATGATTAGCAATCTCCCACTTGACCTAAAGCCAATCACCTATGTGCCTGATCCCCATCAGACCCCTATGATGCTCAAAGACAATTAGAGACAATGACTTTGTCAGTGAATCTACAATGTTATCTTCGGATGGAACTCTTTCCACTACTACATCTTCTTTGGCCATGATCTCTCTAATAAGTTGGAACCTCCTCATAACACATCTTATGAGACCCAAGTTCCCTCATTTGAGCAATCGCCCTGTAGTTGTTGTAATATAAGGGAATCGACCACTCACTATCCAATATGATTTCTAAAATCTATGATGAACTTCTTCATCCAAAATCCCTCCTTTACTACCTCTACTACAGCAATGTACTCTGCCTTTGTGGTCGAGTCAGCAATAGTGTCTTGCTTGGAACTCTTCTAACACACTGTTCCTCTATTCAGGGTCAACAAATATCCTGAATTAGACTTTGCCATCATCGACATTAGACTGGAAACTTGAGTCCATGTAGCCTTTAACCCTGAGGCTACTACCTCCATATACTAGTAAAAGATCCTTAGTCCTTCTCAAGTACTTAAGGATACACTTTATTGCTTTCCAGTGCTCCAAGCCTGGATCCGCCTAATGCCTGCTCGTGACATTCAAAGCATACGCTATATCAGACTCGGTACATAGCATATTATACATGAAAGACCCTATCACTAAGGCATAGAGTATTCTATCTAAGTTCACCCTTTCTTCAAGAGTCTTTGGGGACACACTCCTAGAAAGCGATATCCCATGTCTCATCGGTATGAGACCTCTCTTGGAATTTTTCATGCCAAACCTTTTGACAATAGTGTCTATATACCTAGACTGGGACAAGTCAAGCATCCTCATAGATCTAACTCTATAGATCTGAATCTACAAGATATTGGATGCTTCCCCTAAGTCTTTCATGGAGAAGTGTCTAGATAACCAAGTCTTTATTGTGGAAAGCATTCCTACATAATTCCCAATGATCAGGATGTCATTTACATATAACACCAAGAAAGTGATAGCACTCCCACTTACCTTCCTGTACATACAAGGCTTATTTTCATTCTTAATGAAGTCATAAGATCTGATCGCCTCATCAAATCTTATGTTTCAATTTTGGGAAGCTTGCTTTAGTCCATAGAAGGACCTAAGCAACCTGCATACTTTATCTAGACAATCCTTGGACACGAGTCCCTTAGGCTGTATCATATACACCTCCTCCCCTCCTCCTCGAGATTGCTATTGAGGAACGTGGTTTTCACATCCATCTACCAGATCTCATAATCATAGTATGCTGTAGTAGCCAATAGAATTCGGATGGATTTTAGCATGGCTGCAAGTGAGAAGGTTTCATCATAGTCAACACCTTGCCTTTGACGAAACCCCTTAGCCACTAGGCTTGCTTTATAGGTCTCTACCTTTTCATCTACTCCGATCTTTTTCTTGAAGATTTACTTGCAACCAATGGGTACAATACTCTCCGGTGCATCAACTAGGTTCCAAATATTATTGGAGTACATGGAATCCATCTTATAATTCATGGCTTTTTGCCACTTCCTAGAGTCTATACTCGTAATAGCCTCCTCATAGGTCTGAGGATCAATATCCTCAACATCCTCTTCACCAATATGTCCCACATATCTCTCAAGAGAATGAGATACTCTGCCAGACCTATGTAAAGTCAGAACTTGTGTGCTAAGTACCTGAACAGACTCGGGTTGTGGAATAGTGCTTGAGCTTAGTTCTTCAACCTCGCTCAACTCTATCATGCTCCCACTATCTTCACCAAGAATATGTTTATTCTCAAGGAACATCGCTCTTTTGGCTATAAAGACCTTTTGGTCCTCGGGATGATAGAAATAATACCCATTAATTTCCTTGGGGTATCCCACGAATATGCACCATTCCGTTCTGAATTCCAATTTATCATGGTTGTCTTTTAACATGGGCAAGGCAGCCCCAAATCTTAATAACCTTAAGATCGGGCTTCTTCCCTTTCTATATCTCATATGGAGTAGACACCACTGACTTAGTTGGAATTCTGTTCAGAAGGTAAGTTGCGAAATCTATGGTGTATCCCCAGAATGAGATGGGTAGGTCAGCAAAACTCATCATGGACCGCATAATGTCTAACAGTATGCGATTCCTCCTTTCAGATACACCATTGAGTTGGGGTGTATAAGGAGGTGTCCACTGGGATAGAATCTCATAGTCCTTAAGAAACTGGGTGAACTTTATACTCAAGTACTCACCTCCTCGATCTGATCAAAAGGTATTAATACTCTTTTCAGTCTGATTCTCTATTTCATTCTTATACTCTATAAATTTCTCGAAGGCCTCAGACTTGTATTTCATCAAGTACACATGTCTATACCTTATGAAATCATCAATAAAAGTAATGAAGTAGGAGTAACCACTTATGACATGAGTTGACATAGAACCACATACATCACTATGTATGAGTTCGAGTAGCTCAGTAGCTCTCTCCAATTCTACTAAAGGGAGAGTTGGTCAGTTTTCCATGAAGAAAAGGCTCGTAAGTTGTATGTAACTCATAGTCGAATGGATCTAGATATCCATTCTTTAGCAACTTTTGAATCCTCCCCTTATAGATGTGACCTAGCCTATAGTGCCACAAGTATACATTATTTACCTCATCTCGTTTCCTCTTCGACGCACTTATATTCATGATATGTGGAGTAGTGTCTAGCATAAATAAACTATTATGCAAAGATCCTTATGTTAATCTCATAGGCTTTGCCAGAATTTGCAACAAATTACAAATGTGAGTAGCACTACCGGTATCTAATACCATGCACTATCACAAAACTCTGACAACTAGAGACTAATCATGAATATACCTAAAACTTCTCTAAGCTTCTGTTTCGCCTTCTCTACAAGGTACCTTTTGCAGTTCCTCTTCTAGTGCCCATCTTTGCCATAGTGGAAGCACTGGCCCTTGTCCTTTGTTGGGTCTTTCTTAGCAACCTTTGTTTTACCCGATCTGCCCTTGTCCTTGCCCTTCTTAAGAGAATTTTCTGTCTTCTTTTTGTTTTTGGTCTCACTAGCATAGAGAACTGGCTTCTCTTTCTTGATAATGTTTTTTTTGTTTACATTGAAAACTGATTTCAGAAACTTAACTTGAAATCTCGTTCGTATATGAAGTGAAGGCAGTAAGTAAAATGGTTTGTAGTATGTAAATGGCAAAAAGTAAACGCAAACCAGATTCTAGAGTGGTTCGGTCGTCTTGACCTACATCCACTTCGCCAATTCCTCTTCCGTCGAGGCCACTAGCATCTACTATCGGTCTTCCTTCAATAGGCGAAGACCAACCACCTTTTACAACTCGATTCTTCTTTTATCAGGTTTAGGAGATAACCCTTACACCCCCACTCATTCCTCTCTCAAACTATTCTAACACTTAGAACTTTGAGAGGAGCTCACACAAGATTGTAGCAGTGTTTCTTTTGTTTTTTACTCTCAATGCTTATGTATGTTATCCAGGGATGAGAGGGGTATTTATAGGCTTCAAGTTGATTCAAACTTGGAGCCTAAAAACATATCATCTCGGGTTTCCCGGGTATGAGCGGTACCACCGCCTACGTTAGGCAGTACCACCGCCTGACAAGGGTGGTACCACCGTTGGTAGTAGTTATTGCCGATAGTACCACCGCCCAGGTTTCCTGGGATGTTGTTCCCTAGGCGGTGCCACCGCCGGCCATGGTTTCAGCACCCTGGTTGGGCCTTAAATCTGGCCTAAACCAGTCCAACTTTGGGCCCAATTGGCCCCTAATAGAGTTGATGGGATTACCTCCCAATCCCAACTCTAATTATGTGCTAACTATGATTCCTAGAACCCATCCCAAACTAGTCCAATTATGGGCCTAGTCAACCCCTAACAGAGTTAGTGGGATTACCTCCCAAATCTAACCCTAATTATGTGCTAACTATGATTCTTAAGGTATACACTAAGCAAATCAAGTCCGATTAGTCTAGGTTTCTTCCAACGAGCTTCCGGCGATCTTCCAGCAAACTTTCGACGATCTCTTGGCAATGTTCTGGCGGACTCCCGGCAAGCTCCTGGACTTCACGATGATCTTCTTGGAGAGTTCCAATGGGCTTCTCTGGCAAGCTCCGAGACTTCTCGGCTAGTTCCGACAGAACTTCCAATGAACTCTCGAACTCTCAACGAAATCGCGTCCTTGACTCCGGGACTTCATTTTGCTTTATGCCTTGCTATCGTAGTTAATCTTGCACACATAAAAACAACTTTGATCTAGACAATTATTATAAATCTTTGAATCATGTTGTCCGGCATGTCATTGGTCCATCGACGCTTCGTCCAATTCTTCGGCGCATCGTCCTCTCCTGCGGCCTATTACTCAATCGGCCAATTGACCTCCACAACTCCGATATCCTTGGCGCAATATCCGCTCTTCTTGGCCCAATGCCCGAATCCATGGCCCGAAGCCTTCTGTCGATACGTCAACCGATCCTTCGGCTCGACATCCAATCTTCTGACATATTTTCCTCCGGCCCAACATGATTCTTCCTACTTTAATTATCTCATCCTGATTGAAGCATCCTGCATCACTCAAAACGCAGATTAAATCATAAACACTTATCAATTTATTTTTCTCATCAAAATCCGAGATTCAACACATAGGCCATCCTCTAGGACCATTCCTAGACCTGTGAGTTTCTCGATCCACTCAATCATTTTAAGGATATGGTTTTAAACCAATGTCCCCTCAGTTATCCTAGCACGGAAGAGGCTCTTGGATATCTCATGTCATTGAGTCCTTCCCTGTTCCTCAAATAGTTGGCAGACTTATAGGAGAATGGATCTGACATCCACATTTTCATGCTATCTCTGTAATTCAAGAGTCATGGAGCCCAACATATAGCACTAAGCAAGAGTAGAGTCATCTATGTACTTCATGCAGAGAGCAATCTCATCCTTGCTTGCCCCTTCCTCGGGTGTAGGCATCAATGTATTAATGACGTACACGATTTTCTCCACCGTGAGAACAATTCTCAAGTTGCAGAGCCAATCCGTCTAATTTAGACTAGTGAGGCAGTTAACATCAAGTATGCCACGTAAGGGATTTGAAAGTGACATTTTCTGAAAATAAAGATGCAGCAGAAATAAATAACATCAAAATTTTACAAAAATAAACAATCAAGATATAGACTTCTATCTTAATATGCTCCCACTATTTTACTGGCGAGTCACGCGACACCCTCAGCACGTAAAACGGAAGTCTCCGGCAGACTTATAGTGGGGATCGGGATCCAATTAGCGTCTTAGTATAACCTCGAGGGACTCGACCAATCACATTAAGCCCAAAAGATAAGCAACTCTTGCCGATCACAACTCCTTGTGATTCCCATCCTGTTCGACCTCCGAATCACCATGGTTTTGAGTGACTCGACCAACCATGATGTTCGGTTAAGTCAACACTATCGTTACAAGATGAATCTAATTCGATGATATACCTTCGAGGGACTCAACTAAGCATACCCTGTCCTCAGGTCACTGGTGACATCTCTTTGTTGTAGGCAAGATAGTGAATCACGATATAGGTGAGCCTTAAGGGACTCGACCAACTCAACCTACACCACGAATCAGTCCCTACCTATAACAATGGAAAGCCACATGGGTCAATCTAATTGCCTCACGTTTACCGACTTAATATTGCTGAGAGAGGGGTTTCTTGATTTGGTCTGCTAATGTAACATGTCATATACATATATATTTAATATATATCTATTAGGAATGAGTCGGCACTAAGAAGGGGGGGGTGAATTAGTGCAGCAGATAAAATTACATTGAGTAAAAAATCTTCATTTCGATTAAACCCATTTCGGAAAGATATTAAACTTGAAAGCATTCAAAAGAGTGTAAAGCAAGTAAGGAAGTTTGCAGTAAGGTAAATTGCACAAATAGAAATGCAAACCAGATTTTTATAGTGGTTCGGTCGTCGTGACCTACATCCACTCCATCGATTCCTCTTCCGTTGAGGCCAACTACCCTTTTACACTCTTTCTCCTTTTCATGGGTTTAGGAGATAATCCTTATAACCTCTCCTTCTTAGACCTCACTTCTGATAGAACTCTTATATATTCTAAGCTTGGGGTTGATCTCTTTAGGGGATCGACCTTCTTGGAACTCTATAGGGGTTCCTTCATCCAAGTTGCTGCTCAAAAGCTACAGAAAAGATTCATCTATTGCTTATCAAAAGAGGATGAATACATGGTTATTTATAGGGTTTCTAAACCCGAACTCCCAATAGGACTCCTACTCAAGACTCCTAATATGACTCCTACTCAAGACTCCTATTCCTTTACAACTCCTAATGTTTTTCTATGAAATACTCTCCTAACCCTAGATGGCCTCTTCACCTCTTTAATATGGGTCGACTTAGGTAGGTTTTACATGAAAATCCCTCTCAATTAGGACTCTCCTAGCTATAGTCATAATTATTGAATCTCAGATTTTGATGATGAAGTCAATTATCATTTGTTATCTAATCCATATGTTGAGATAAGTGTGCAGGATAAACTACGATGAAAGAAAGACATGCAGCAGGTGTTGCGCCGGAGTCAAGACCATGATCGCATTAGGGGTTTGAGAGTTCGACGGAAGTCCGGACGGTCGTCGGAGGTTCTGAGGGAACATATCCGAGAAGTCCAGGAGCTTGCCAAAGAAGCTTGTCAGAACTCGCCAAGTGGATCATCGCAAGTCTAGGAGTTTGCCGGAAGTCCGCTGGAGCATCGTAGAGGGTTCATCGGATATTCGTCGGAAGTTCGCTGGAAGAAGCGATTGATGCACCGGAGTAAGTTGCAGTAAATGTCTTAAAATATAGTAGTTAGCATGATGATTAAGTTAGAAATGGGAGGTGATCCCATTAACTTAATCTTGGGGCAATTGGGCCCTTGATAGACCCCAATTGGGCCAAATGGATCAGCCTATTCGGACCCAGATTTCTTGGCCCGTATTGGCACCGCTTGGGTCGGCGGTGGCACAGCCCAGGAGCTCAGTCTCCCAGGAAGGCTGGGCGGTGGAACCGCCTCTGTCAGGCGGTGGTACCGCCTGAGCACGATCTCCAAGCAAAGCTGGGCGGTGGTACCGCCCTTGTTAGGCGGTGATACCGCGATAGTTATTGCTGGCATCGATTGAACCGCCCTTGTCAGGCGGTGGTACCACTAGAGCTCGGTCTCCGAGCTCTGTCAGGAGGTAGTACTGCCCCAGTCAGGTGGTGGTATCGCTAGGACTCCGAAAATCCGAGAGATGACATTTTTTAACTCCAA
>LVTN01003737.1:0-12275 GCA_001649415.1 Musa itinerans
ACCCACGTGGTCTTCCATCGTTATAGGTAGGTGTTGAGAAATCTTAGGGGGGCGACATCACATGCATAGTGGAAGAACATAAAAACAAAATCTCTAAATTTCCCATCAATGGGTTCATCGTCATGCAAATATTAGTGCGCAAAATTCACGAAACTTAAAAGCCACGTGTGAGAGATTGTGTTACATAGGAAGATTATATATTATAGATCTCTAGGAGAGGGTGAAGGAGGTCAAGCATCCTCCTCTCTAGCGGTGATCCACACAATAAGCCTGCAACGATGCTCCTCAAATCGCCAAGCCTACTATATGAGGAGGAGAAGAGGAGAGGAGAATAGGAGGTGGGAACCTACAGAGGCTCTAGCCTACGAACCATTGGTTCCCTCCTATTTATAGAGGTCCCTTATCAACTTAACCCTAATGGATCCTGTCATATTGGGTATTGGATCTCCATCCAACTACCCAAGCCTCTTAGATTAGTGGATCTTTATCCAATAATCTCTCATTGGCTCTTATTGGATCTCATCCATAGGATCCAATAATTCATGGGCTTATTGGATATCCAATAAGATAGGAGCTCGGGCGGATATCTTATATCCGAACTTCTACTCATCGTAATGCTTATCATTTGTGTGTGACCTTCTAGGCCCAATATCGAGTTGGCCATGTTTTATACTTGTCAGAACTCCTTTTGGCTCAGTGAATTATTATCTCCATAATAATTCACTCGACTTATCAACTGCGGACGTACTAGGCTACTACACAATAATCCCCAAATGATACAGGGGAATCCAATCCATTAGACTTGTCTATTCTCAATTACCATATACCTATAGTCCCTCATCTATCTAATATCCCAGAAACTGTATACCGGGCATGGTGCTGTCAGGCCCATACGGTTTCTACTCGAGTCTCACTTTAATCGGATTCTCCCGGAGAACTCTTTCTCTCTCAATCCGAATGACCCTAGCCAGGGATTTGTCTGAGTAAGAACACATGAAATATTCCTTTGATAACACCAAGAGTAGATGATCCTCTATCGACACTCAATAGTCATCGTACGGTTGGCTACCACTCCCGATGACCAGCTATACTAGATCTGGACCCTCCAGACCTATAAGTCCAGTATTAAAAAGTGGAGTACTAATATCGGACATCCTTAGTGTCTCAAGTCTAAGGACCAGATACACCATTAGGACTACAAAATTATTGTCTAACAATAAGGGATCGTCAACCATCCAATATTTCGTAAGTAGATCAATCAATAAACTCATTCTCCAATGAGTACTTGTATTGTATCCTTAGTATCCCCACACGAGCAGCTATGAGACCAGCTACATCCATCATATGGATGGGTATACAACACATCAGTTTGTTCGGTTATCTCGATGTCCCTCTTGAGTAACCTATGACCAAGATTATTTAGGATCTATGTTTAAAGGTGAATCGATCTCATTATCGTGATCTTATCACGATCCGATTCCTCTTACACAAACCCATGGACATCACAATATATTCAAGCAACAGGCAATATAAAGTGATAAAATACCAAATAATAATAATAAGTAAAAATATTGTGTGTCAAGTCATATGTGCCATCACTCACGTGATTGGTTTGTAGGGCACCTATGACTAGTAGTAGGGACTGATTCCCAATGTAGGTTAAGTTGGTTGAGTCACTTGAAGCTCACATATTTCATGATTCGCTATCTTGCCTATAACATAGAGATGTCATCGGTGACCTTAGGATATGGTATACTTGGTTGAGTCACTCGAGGACATATTGTTGAATCAGACTCATCTTGTAACGATGGTGATGACTTAACCGAACACCATGGTTAGTTGAGTCACTCAAGGCCATGGTGGTTCAGAGGCCAAACGGGATGAGAATCACAAGGAGTTATGATTGACGAGAGTTGCCTACCTTTATGGGCTTAGCGTAATTGGCGAGTCACTCGAGGTCACGTTAAGACGTCAATTGGATCCCGATCCCCACTAGAGATCTACCAGGGGTCTCCGATTTACATACCGGAGGGAGTTGTGTGATTCGTGAGAAAATAGTGGGAGTAGATTAAGATATAAGTCCTTATCTTTATTTATTTATTTTCTGTAAAATCTGCATGTTATTTATTTCTGCTACATCTTTATTTTCAAAAATATCTCGCATTCAAATCTCTTACATAGCATACTTGATGTCAACTGCCTCACTAGTCCAAATTACATCGATTGGCTCTACAATCTGAGAATCATTCTCATGATGGAGAAAATCGCATATGTCCTTGATATAGGGATGCCTACGCTCGATGAATGGGCAAGAAAGGATGAGATCGCTCACTACATGAAGTACAAAGATGATTCCACTCTTGCTCAATGTTACATGTTGAGCTCTATGACTCTTGAGTTACAAAGACAGCATGAAAATATGGATACCAGATCTATTCTCCTACATCTCCACAAATTGTTTGAGGAATAGGGAAGGACTCAGCAATATGAGATATCCAAGTGTCTCTTCCATGCCAGGATGATTGAGGGGACACCGATTCTAAACCATGTCCTAAAGTTGATTAAGTGGATAGAGAAACTCACAGGTCTCGGAATGGTCCTAGAGGATGACTTGTGTGTAAACCTTATACATTAGTCCCTACCATATTCATTTTCTCAGTTCATAATGAATTTTAATATGAACAAGCCTGAGGTGACTCTCCTTGAGCTCCTTAATATGTTAAGGAAGGCAGAGAGCACCATCAAGAAATAGAAGCCAGTTCTCTATGCTGGTGAGACCAGAAAAAAAAGGAAGGCAGAAAAGTCTCTCAAGAAGGGCAAGGGCAAGGACAGATCGGGTAAAGCAAAGGTTGCTAAAAAAGATCCAACAAAGGACAAAGGCCAGTGCTTCCACTATGACAAAGATGGGTATCGAAAGAGGAACTACAAAAAATACCTTGCAGAGAGGGTGAAACAGAAGCTTGGAGAAGCTTCAAGTACATTCATGATCAATCTCCATTTGTTAGAATCTGATGATAACACATGGGTATTAGATACCGGTAGTGCTTATCACATCCGTAATTCGTTGCAGGTTCTGGCAGAACCTAGGAGATTGGCGAGAGGTGAGATGGACCTCAAGATGGACAATGGAGCAAAAGTTGCTACAATAGTTGTTGGCAAGGTCACCCTACATCCGCCTAGTGGAGCTATTAGTGCATTGGATGCATGCTATTTTGTTCATTCTGTTATCAAAAATATTATTTCCATTTCATGTTTAACAATTAGTGGATATAAATTAATTTTTGAGAACAATGGTTGTTCAATATTATTAGATGATGAGATTATCACGAGAGGAATATTGCATAATGGTTTATTTATGCTAGACACTACTCCACATATCATGAATGTAAGTGTGTCTAAGTGGAAACGAGATGAGGCGAACAGTGCATACCTATGGCATTGTAGGCTAAGTCACATCCAAAAGGAAATGATTCAAAAGTTGTTAAAGCATGAATATCTAGATCCATTTTACTATGAGTCATATGCAACTTACAAGCCTTGCCTTCGTGGAAAACTAAGCAACTCTCCATTTAGTGGAACTGGAGAAAGAGCCACTGAGCTACTTGAACTTATACATAGTGATATATGTGGACCCATGTCAACTCGTGCCATTGGTGGTTACTTCTACTTCTTTTCCTTTACTGATGATTTCTCAAGGTATGAACATGTATACTTGATAAAGTACAAGTTCGAGGCCTTTGAGAAATTTAGAGAGTATAAGAATGAAGTGGAGAACCAGACTGGAAAGAGTATCAAGACTCTTCAATCAGATCGAGGAGGTGAGTACTTAAGTACAAAGTTTACCTAGTTCCTTAAGGACCATGGGATTCTATCCCAATGGACACCTCTTTATAAACCCCAGCTCAATGGTGTCTCTGAAAGGAGGAATCGTACACTATTAAACATGGTACGGTCCATGATATGTTTCGCTGACCTACCCATCTCATTCTGAGGATATGCCCTAGACATTGTAGCTTACCTTCTGAATAGAGTTCCAACTAAGTTGGTAGTATCTAGACCATATGAGATATAGAAAGGGAATAAGCTCAATCTTAAGGTTATTAAGATTTAGGGCTGCCCTGCCCACGTTAAAAGACACAACCCCAAAAAGTTGGAATCGAGGACGGAGCAATACAAGTTCATGGGATACCCCAAGGAAACTTGTGGGTATTTATTTCTATCATCTCGAGGACCAAAAGGTCTTTGTAGCCAAGAGAGCGGTGTTCCTTGAGAAGGAACACATTCTTGGCGGAGACAGTGGGAGCATGATAGAGTTGAGCGAGGTTGGAGAACCTAGCTCAAGCACCACTCTACAGCCCGAGTTTGTTCAGGTATCTGACACACAAGTTCCAACTTTACATAGGTCCGGCAAATTATCTCATCCTCTTGAGAGATATATGGGATATATTAGAGGAGAGGATGATGAGGATATTGATCCTCAGACCTACGAGGAGGTTATTATGAGTGTAAACTCTGGGAAGTGGCAAGAAGTCATGAATTCTGAGACTCCAACATGGTTTGAAACCTAGTTGATGCGCTCGAGGGTAAATCCATCTCAAAATTCATAGCTGGAACTCAAGGTGTTGACTATAACGAAACCTTCTCACCCGTAGCCATGCCGGCAATCAAGAGGGTTATTCAATTACACATCCATCCATGTTCAATGGGACGGATTACACATATTGGAAGCCTGGAATAAGAATTTTTCTAATTTCAATGGATTTTGAGTTATGGAACCTTATGGAAAATGACCTTCTAAAGTCTTCTCTTCCAATGAACGATTGAAATGAGTTGGAGAAGAAGACTTTCACTTTAAATGTCAAGGCTATGAATGCCTTGTTTTGTGCTTTAGATAAAAATGAGTTCAATCGAGTATCTATTTGTGAAACGACTTTTGATATTTAGCAGACACTCGAAATTGCTCACGAAGGCACTAGTAGAGTAAAGGAGTCGAAGATAAATCTTTTAGTTCATACTTATGAATTGTTTCGGATGAAGCCAAGCGAAACTATTATCGACATGTACACCCGTTTTACGGATGTCATCAATAGTTTAAAAGCTCTTGGAAAATATTTTTTGAACTTTGAACTTATTAATAAAATCTTGAGATCTCTTTCGAAGAGTTGGGACCCTAAAGTAATGGTCATTTAAGAGGCCAAGGATTTAAATAACTTTCCTCTTGAAGAACTTATCGGGTTACTAATGACCTATGAGATGACTTGCAACACTCATGAAGAGCTTGAGAACAACCTTCTAAAGAACAAAAAGGATATGACAGTAAGAACTCAAGAAGACCACTTAAAAGAAAATTTAAGTGATGAGGATTATGATGATGACTTAGCACTCTCGACAAGAAAGTTCAAAAAATTCATAAAAAGGAATAAATTTAAAAATAACACTAAAAATAAAATTAAACCCAAGAAAGAACAAGTTATATGCTACGAATGTAAGAAGCCCAAACATTTCAAAAGCGAATGTCCCTAAGCAAAAAAGAAGCAACCAAAGAAGAAGAAGGCTCTTAAAGCAACTTGGGACGATTCAAGTGCATCCGAAGAAGAGGAGCCAACCAACACAGAGCAAGTTGCTCACTATGCACTAACAGCTATCAGAGATGAGATAAGCAGTTCATTAGATACAAATTTATCTTTTGATGAACAACAAAGTACTTTTCATGATTTATTTGATGAATGTAAATTAGTTAGTAAAAAATATAAATTATTAAAAAAGGAGCATGCTTCTCTTTATAGTGATTTTGATAGACTAAAAATTGAGCATGATGATAGTTTAGCTCCTTGCACAAAATATGATGAATTACAAACGTTTAAAAAGGAAAACTTGCTACTCAAAGAAACCTTAGAAAAGTTTGAGGTTGGTAGCAAGTCCTTGAACATGATCCTTGCCAATAAGGGTCACGTTCATTGAAGAGGCAGAATCGGATTTGAGTAGCTCTCACCGAAATCCAACCACCTTTGTTAAAGGCCCTACCTTGCATATATCACCTTGCACCAAATGCAACTTTGTAGCAAACCCGAACACGTTGCATACAAATGTCCATTTAAAAGATATAGTCCACATAAATTGATTTAGGTTCCTAAAGGAACCTCAAATGACTCAATGCAACATGATAAGTTGTGTAGATCGATTTTTTAGACACCCAAGGTTAAATGGGTACCTAAAAATCATCTATTTTTGTAGAAATGTTTACCATCACAAGCTAGGAGCAAGAGATGATACCTTGATAGTGGATGCTCATGGTATATGACCAGAGATCCATCTCAATTCTCTAAGCTTACTAGCCTAAACGAAGGGTATGTTACCTTCAGAGACAACAACAAGGGTAAAATCATTGGCAAAGGAACCATAGGTAACAAATCCAACTTTTTGATTGAAGATGTGTTGTTGGTTGATGGCTTAAAGTATAATCTTTTGAGCATTAGTTAATTGTGTGATAAAGGGTACATCATTATATTTGAATCCAATGATTGCATTATTGAAAAATCACATAAAAACATATCTATGATTGTCCTAAAATAAAATAATGTATACACTATCAACATTGATGATCTTTATAATGAAATGTGTTTTTCAGTTTTGAATGACGATGCTTGGCTTTGGCATAGGAGATTAGTTCATGCTAGCATGAAACTAATCTCTCAAATCTCATCTAAAGGACTTGTAAGAGGTATTCCTCAAATTAAGTTTGTTAAATACAATGTGTGTGATGCATGTCAACTAGGAAAACAAATAAAAGATAGTTTCAAATCAAAGAATTAAATAAGCATCTCTAGACCATTGCAATTGATCCATATGGATTTGTTTGGACCAAAATATGGTGAAAGTATTTTTCTTGGTTATTCTTCTATTTCTAAAGCCTTTCATGTCTTTAATAAAAGAACCTTGGTTATATAAGAGTCTATTCATGTTGTCCTTAATGAAGTTTCTGAATTTAAGAAAAATAATTTTGATGATGATTTTAATTTTGATGCTTTGAATTTGAATGAAACCTCTCCTCCAACTAGTAACTTGGATACATCTTCTTCCAAAACATCCTTACCTAAGGAATAGAAGTATGTAGATGCTCATCCTAAAGAGCTAATCATAGGAGACACATCAAAGGGTGTTCAAACTCATTCTTCTTTTAAAAAATTTTATGTCAACATCGATTTTCTTTCTCAAATTGAACCAAAATGCAATGACGAAGCCTTGAAAGATGATTCGTGGGTTATTGCAATACAAGAAGAGTTGGACCAATTTGAGAGAAATGAGGTGTGGAAGCTTGTTCCGAGACCTATTGACCATTTAGTTATTGGTACTAAATGGGTCTTTAGAAACAAGCAAGATGAATTTAGTATCATAGTTAGAAACAAAGCTAGATTAGTGGCCAAGGATTTCAACCAAGAAGAAAGTCTTGATGCTTTGAATTTAAATAATCCTTCTCCTCCAACTAGCAACGTGGATGCATCTTCTTCCGAAACACATTAAAAGGAATAGAAGTATGTAGTTGCTCATCCAAATGAGCTAATCATAGGAGACACATTAAAAGGTGTTCAAACTCGTTCTTCTCTTAAGCATTTTTGTGCCATTGCCGCTTTTCTTTCTCAAATTGAACCTAAATGCATTGATGAGGCCTTGAAAGATGATTCATGGGTTAATGCAATGCAAGAAGAGTTGAACCAATTTGAGAGAAATGAGGTGTGAAAGCTTGTTTCGAGGCCAAATGATCATTTAGTTATTGGTACTAAATGGGTCTTTAGAAACAAGTAAGATGAATTTGGTAACGTGGTTAGAAACAAGACTAGATTAGTGGTTAAGGGTTTCAACCAAGAAGAAGGTATTGATTATGAAGAAACCTTCGCTCCTATGGCACGATTAGAAGCCATAAGGATGCTCCTTGCCTATGCTAGTAGTAATAACTTTAAGTTATTTCAAATAGATGTTAAAAGTCTCCTTTCTCATCCAAAATAATTTCTCTAAAGACAAGGTCGATACTACATTGTCTATTAAAAATTTTGAGAATAAATTTCTTGTTGTTCAAATTTATGTTGATTATATTATTTTTGGTTCTACAAATGAATCTTTATGCGAATCATTTGCCAAGGGTATGAGCCTAGAGTTTGAAATGAGTATAATGAGGGAACTAACTTTCTTTTTAAGCTTACAAATCAAATAACTTAGTAATGGTATTTTTCTTAGTCAAACAAAATATGCATTAAACTTGCTAAAATGCTTTAATATGGATAGTTCAAAGGCTATCAAGACTCTTATGAGTACCTCCACTAAGTTAGACATTGATGAAAGTGGAGAAAGCTTTGATCAAAAAGCTTATAAGGGTATGATAGGTAGTTTACTATACCTCACCGCAACTAGACCAGACATCATGTTTAGCGTAGGACTTTGTACTAGGTTTCAATCTAATCCTAAGATATCTTATCTTAAAGCAGTTAAAAGAATTCTTAGATATCTTAAAGGAACCACTAATCTAGGATTATGGTATCCAAAATCTAAAAACTTTGAATTAATTGCTTATGCTGATGCGGATTTTGCTGGATGTAGATTAGATAGAAAAAGCACATTCGGAACTTGTCGATTCTTAGGTCATGCACTTGTCTCTTGGTCTTTCAAGACACAAAACTCGGTTGCACTATCTACGACCAAAGCCGAATACATAGCGGCTAGTGCATGTTGTGCACAAGTCGTATGGATGAAAAATACATTAGAAGATTATAAAATCTATCTTAAGAATATTCATATAAAATGTGATAACACAAGTGCAATATGTTTAACGAAAAATCCTATTCAACACTCTAGAACTAAACATATTGACATTAGGCATCACTTTATAAGAGATCGTGTTATTAATCATGATGTAATCTTAGAATTCATTGATACGAAACATCAATTGGCCAGTATCTTTACAAAACCTTTAAATGAAGAACAATTTGATTTCATTAGAAGGGAGTTAGGGATGTTAAATTGTCTAAATGCATGAGTTTGTTGTATTTCTTTTCCGGACTATCTTTCTCAATGTATTTCATGAATGGAGCTTGCATGAATTTATTTTATTTTTATCTTCCTTGGTATCAAGTTTACTTCATACCCTTGCTCCATCATTTAATAATTTTTGATACACTTAGTCCTTTCACTCATGGAATTCATTGACAAATGCATCTCTCATAGATTTCACTCTTGTGAATTTTTAATGAGAAATGGATTTGATTTATGAAGTTTTATTCAAGGATTTTTAATCCTTCATTTGATGCTTCTTCCTTACTCTTCTCATGAAAGAAAATTTTTATGAATTTTTAATGTGTGATAATCACTTGCAAGAATGGGAATTTGATTTCGTATGGATATCTTGATCCTTTTCATAAATCCCTTCTCTTTGATAAAATTGAAGCATAATTTAATGAAACTCATTTATTGTTTTGAATTTGACTTGGTTCAAATCTTTTCATGAAATTTGGTTCTTGATGGATTCTTTCCTTACCCTTCTTCCTCTTCTTATTTTTCTATGACAAAGGAAGAAAAAAACTTGCACAACTAAAGAAAAACCAAAAAGCCCTTGTAAAAATGTTAGCTTTTCAAAAAGTTATCATGCAAAGTTTTTGCCTATCTTCCTTTATGGCTTGGATAAATAGGTGTGAAACTTGCTTGAATTTTTATGCATTATTGAATTATTCTCCTTTTTGTTGATGACAAAGGGGGAGAAATATAGTAAATTGATGATAAATTGACATTTTAAATATTTAAAATAATGTATAAAATGTATTGTATAAGTAAATGCTTGAAGTATGATTGGTATCGTCAAATACATCACAAGTATCAAAATGTTTGCTTGAAACGTATCGAAATGTGGCATGATTACTTGTAAATGTTTTATTCCTAGTATCATGCTTGATTTTATATCAAAATGATAATTGTCTATCATTATG
This sequence comes from Musa itinerans, assembly GCA_001649415.1. Lineage (NCBI taxonomy): Eukaryota > Viridiplantae > Streptophyta > Magnoliopsida > Zingiberales > Musaceae > Musa > Musa itinerans. Next base: position 9,972 of record LVTN01003737.1, read on the forward strand.
ATGAATTATCAAAATTATCATGCTTTATTTCATATTTACAATTGGAATTATGCCTCAGATTGATGAAGTGTCATTTTTATTGATACTTGAATCTTGCTAAATTTCATATTTAAAATTTCTATCATATTTAAAAATGATGATTGATTATCATCTTTCAATATTGGACTTGAAAATGGATGTCATGCCTTAACATCATTTTTATTGATAAATACGTGATATCGTATTTTGAATTAGTAAATCATGCTAAGTATCATGATGTGCATGTTGATAAGTTTAAATGAATATAACTTATCGGTTTGATACTTAAATTCAAGAATGACTTTTCTCAAGAATGGCATATAGATAGGGGGAGTTAAGGTTAACTCCGTCATCAATTGATTGTCATCATCAAAAAGGGGGAGATTGCTGAATCTCGGATTTTGATGATGAAATCAATTGGTAAATTGTTTGATCTAATCTATATGTTGAGAAAAGTGTGTAGGATTAACTACGATAACTGTAAGACATAAAGCAAATATTGTGCCGAAGTCAAGATCGAGATTTCGTTGGGAGTTCAAGAGTTCGTCGGAAGTCCGGATGTTCGTTGAAAGTTCTGCCGAAATTAACCGAGAAGTCCAGGAGCTGGAAAATGAAGCTCATCAGAACTCGCTAAGAAAATCGTGAAGTCCAGGAGCTTGCCGGAAGTCCGCCGAAACATTGCTGAGAGATCATCGGAATTTTGCTGGAAGCTCGTTGGAAGAACAATTATCGTACCGTAACAAGAATGCCTTGTTAAATGTCTTAATTATTATAGTTAGATCTTAATCTGAGTTAGGATTGAGAGGTAATCCCACTAACTCAATTAGGGGCCAATTGGGCCTTTAATAGGGCTGAATTAGGCCGGTTGAATAGCCCATTCAGGACCTGAAGTCACGACCGACGGTGGTACTACCTGGGACTCAGTCTTTAAGGTGCTCTGGGCAGTGGTACCACCCAGACTGGGCGGTGGTACCGCCATGTCAGGTGGTGGTACCGCTAGATCTCGGTCTCCGAGCTTTGTCAAGCGATCGTACCGCCCAGACTAAGTGGTGGTATCCCCAGTGTCATTCTGCAAGCGGTAGTACTACCCAATAATGGCAGTGGTACCGCCAGTACCCTGAAATCCTGGGACAAATTACTTTTTGGCTCTAATTCAAAAGCAATTTGAGCCTATAAATACCCCACCCTTTTCTGGGAAAAAGAAGCTCATTAAAACTCGCTAAAAAAATCGTCGTGAAGTCCAGGAGCTTGTCGGAAGTCCGCCGAAACATTGCTGAGAGATCGTCGGAATTTTGTCGGAAGATCATTGGAAGCTCGCTGGAAGAACAATTGATGTACCGTAACAAGAATGCCTTGTTAAATGTCTTAATTATTATAGTTAGATCTTAATTTAAGTTAGGATTGGGAGGTAATCCCACTAACTCAAATAGGGGCCAATTAGGCCCTTAATATAGCTGAATTGGGTTAGTTGAATAGCCCATTCAGCACCTGAAGTCACGACCAGCGGTGGCACTACTTGGGACTCAGTCTCCCAGGTGCTTTGGGCAATGGTACCACCCAGACTGGGCGGTGGTACCGACGATAGTTAATGTTGTCAGGCGGTGGTACCGCTAGAGCTCAATCTCCGAGCTTTGTCAAGCGATCGTACCACCCAGACTAAGTGGTGGTATCGCCCAGTGTCAATTTGTAGGTGGTAGTACCGCCCAATAATGGCAGTGGTGCCGAGGGTACTCTTGGGATATGATACATTTTGGCTCCAATTCAAAAGCCATTGGGGCCTATAAATACCCCACCCTTTTCTGCATGAAATGGCATGAAAGTGTGAACATAATCTTGAATTCTTGGGGTGTTAAAAATGTTGTAAAAGTGCAAAGAGTCCTCCCTTTCTAAGTGTTGAGATCATTCAAGAGAGGTGTGAGACTTGTAAGGGTTATCTCCCAAACCCATGAAAAGGAGAAAACATTGTAAGAGGTGATAAGTATTCGCCTATTGAAGGAAGACCATTAGTGGATGCTGGTGACCTCGACGGAGGAGGAATCGAAAGTGGATGTAGGTCACAACGACCGAACCACTATAAATTACAGTGTGCTCATTTTCATTCTGTTTTTCATTACTATCATTACTTTCTTAGATAATTGCTAGTTCTTTCATTCTAAAGTCAAGCACTTTTCGAAATCGGTTTTCAACGAACGAAATATTTTATAAACCGACGATTTTTTTCGTTGCACTAATTCACCCCCCCCTCTTAGTGCTGTTGAATCTCGGATTTTGATGATGAAACCAATT
>LVTN01003739.1:3575-17139 GCA_001649415.1 Musa itinerans
TTAGAATTCTGTAAGAGGAGTGTGAGAGCTTGTAAGGGTTATCTCCTAAATCCATGAAAAGGAGAAGAGGGGTGTAAAAGGTGATTGGCTTTCGCCTATTGAAGGAAGGCCTCTAGTGGACGCCGGTGACCTTGTCGGAGGAGGAAGCCGAAAGTGGATGTAGGTCACGTTGACCGAACCACTCTAAAAATATGGTTTACATTTCTATTGTTGCAATTTATATACTGCAAACCTCCTTACTTGCTCTTTACATCCACTACTCTCTTACATATGCTTTCAAAGTATTACCTTTACGAAATGGTTTTACATCGGAAATAGTTTTATCGCAACAAAGTTTTTGAAGAAGTGATTTTACCGTTGCACTAATTCACCCCCCCCTCTTAGTGCCGACCCTGCTCTTGAACCTAACAGTATGTCCATAGTCGATGAGTCATGTGAATTATTATGGAGATAATAATTCACTGAGCTAGAAAGAGTTCTGATAGGTATGACTTACAGCCAGCTCGATATTGGGCCTAGAGGGTCACACAATATGGTAGGTGTTACGATGAGTATAGGTCCGAATATGAGATATCTACCGGAGCCCTTATCTTATTGGATGTCCAATAAGCCCCTGAATTATTGGATCCTATGGATGAGATCCAATAAGGGCCGATGAGAGATTATTGGATAGAGATCCAATACCTAATAGGGCAGGATCCATTAGGGTTAAGTTGATAGGGGACCTCTATAAATAGGAGGGAACTAATGGTTCATAGGCTAGAGCCTTTTTGGTTTGCCTCTCCTATTCTCCTTCCCTTCTCCTCTTGAGAGCAGGACTAGAGTTTTGAGAAGTATCGTCACAACCCTACTGTGTGGATCATCGCTAGAGAGGATGACGCTTGACCTCCTTCACCCTCTCCTAGAGATCTATAGGGATTCAAGGATATACGATCTCCTTAGGTAATACAATCTTTCATTTACACAGTTTTAAGTTTCGCTGATTTTGCATACCAATCTTCGCATGATGAAGAATATATCTTTGGGAAATTGGAGATTTTATTTTTAATGTTCTTCCGCTGCACATGTGATATTGCCCTATAGATTTCCTAATAGTGATATCAGAGCCAGGTTGTTCGTGCGAAAGATTGGTTTTGAACTACGTGTGTTGTGTTTAAGGAAGATTTTATCGTCAAAATCGTTGATGCAAAAGGTGTGAGAGGGCAGCAATTGTTGCTACCCTCGTAGGTTGGCCAATAGCTGCTTGTAACCTTTGGCTGAGGCCTAGTACCTGCATACAGGTGGCTGGTGGGCAATAGCCGACTGCTTACGACTGGCAGCTTGTAGCTCGTAGGTAGGCAACTGCACAGGCGACCTACCCGCAAGGGCGGGCAGCACCCGCAGAGGTGCCTACGGGCACTATGCCCACATGCAGCTGCACCACGGGGCAGTAGCACCTGCGGCAGCTGCGACCATGAGCTGAGGCACCGTAGGGTAGCGGCGCTTGCGGGTGCTGCATCGCCCGTAGGTAAGGGCGGCGCCCCCGCCCCCGCCGCCCGCTGGGGCTACAAAGACCTTGTTCAACTCTATCACGTTGCCACTGTATCCGCCAAGATTATGATCCTTCTCAAGAAATACCGCTCTTTTAGCTACAAAGACCTCTTGGTCCTCGAGATGATAGAAATAATACCCATCAGTTTCCTTAGGGTATCCCACGAATTTGCACCGCTCCATCCTCAATTTCAACTTATTGGGGTTGTCTTTTAACGTGTGCAGGGCAACCCCAAATCTTAACAACCTTAAGATCAAACTTTTTCCCTTTCCATATCTCATATGATGTAGATACTACCAATTTAGTTGGAACTATGTTCAGAAGGTAAGCTGTGGTCTCTAGGGCGTATCCCCAAAATGAGATGGGTAGGTCAGCGAAACTCATCATGGACCACACCATGTCTAACAGTGTACAATTCCTCCTTTCAGATACACCATTGAGCTAAGGTGTATAAGGAGGTGTCTATTGGGATAAAATCTCATGTTCCATGAGGAACTGAGTGAACTCTATACTCAAGTACTCACCTCCTCGATCTGATCGAAGAGTCTTGATACACTTTCCAATCTGGTTCTCTACTTCATTCTCATACTCTCTGAATTTCTCAAAGGCCTCGGACTTATACTTCATCAAGTACACATGTCCATATCTTGAGAAATCATCAATAAAAGTAATAAAGTAAGAGTAATCACCTATGACATAAGTTGACATGGGTCTATATACATCACTATATATGAGTTCCAACAACTCAGTGGCTCTTTCTCCAATTCCACTAAATGGAGAGTTAGTTGATTTTTCTATGACTCATAGTCGAATGGATCTAGATATCCATCCTTTAGCAACTTTTGAATCCTTCCCTCATGGATATGACCTAGCCTACAATGTCACAGGTATGCACTATTCACCTCATCTCGTTTCCTCTTAGACACACTTACATTCATGATATGTGGAGCAGTGTCTAGCATAAATAAACCATTATGCAACGTTCCTCTCATGGTGATCTTATCATCTAATGATATTAAACAACCATTGTTCTCAAAAACTAATTTATCTCCACTAACTTTCAAATATGAAATGGAAATAATATTTTTGATAATAGAAGAAACAAAATAGCATACATCCATTGCAATAATAGCTCTACCAAGCAGATGCAGGGCGACCTCGCCAACAGCTACTGCAGCAACTTTTGCTCTATTGCCTATCTTGAGGTTCATTTTGCCTCTTGCCAATCTCCTAGGTCTTACTAGAACCTACAATGAATTATAAATATGATAAGCACTACTGGTATCCAAATACCCATGTGTTATCATAAAAGTCTGACAAATGGAGACTAATCATGAATGTACTTGAAGCTTCTCCAAACTTCTATTTTGCCCTCTCTACAAGATACTCTTTGTAGTTCCTCTTCTAATGCCTATATTTGCTATAGTGGAAGCACTGACCTTTGTTCTTTGTCGGGTCTTTCTTAGCAACCTTTGCTTTACCCAGTCTGCCCTTGCCCTTGCACTTCTTAAGGAACTTTTCTACCTTTCTTTTCTTTTTGGTCTCACTAGTATAGAGAACTAACTTCTCTTTCTTGATAGTGCTCTCTGCCTCCCTCAACATATTGAGGAGCTCAGGGAGAGTCACCACAAGCTTGTTCATATTAAAATTCATTATGAACTATGAAAAGAAATCTGGTAGGGACTCAAGTATAAGATCTACACAAGTTATCATCTAGGATCATTCCTAGACCTTTGTGTTTTTCTATCCACTCAATCATCTTTAAGACATGGTTATGAATTGGTATCCCCTTAGTCATCCTAGCATGAAAGAGGCTCTTGGATATCTCACATCGTTGAGTCCTTCCCTTTTCCTCAAACAAATTATAGACATGTAGGAGAATGGATCCGACATTCATATTTTCATGTTGTCTTTGTAACTCAGGAGTCATGGAGCCTAACATACTAAGTAAAAGTGGAGTCATCTATGTACTTCATGTAACAAGCGATCTTATCCTCGCTTGCCCCTTCCTCGGGCATAGGCATCACTATATCAAGGACATATGCGATTTTATCCGTTATGAGAATAATTCTCATGTTATGGAGCCAATCAATATAATTTGGACCAGTGAGGCAATTAACATCAAGTATACCATATAAGGGATTTGAAAGCGACATTTTTTGAAAATAAAGATGAAGCAGAAATAAATAACATACAGATTTTACAGAAAAATAAATAATCAAGATATGGACTTCTATCTTATTCTACTCCCACTATTTTTCTAGCAATTCACGTGACACCCTCAGCATATGAAACGAAAGTCTCCGGCAGACTTCTAGTGGGGATCAGGATCCAATCAACGACTTAATGTAATCTTGAGAGATTTGAGCAATCACGCTAAGCCCATAAAGGTAGGCAACTCTTGCCAATCACAACTCCTTGTGACTCCCATCCTGTTCGGCCTTTGAACCACCATGATCTCGAGGGACTCAACCAATCATGATGTTCAATTAAGTTAATACCATCATTACAAGATGAGTCTGATTTGATGATATACTCTTAAGGGACTTGACTAAGCATACCACATCCTCAAGTCACCGGTGACATCTCTATGTCATAGGCAAGATAGCGAATCACGATATAGGTGAGCCTTGAGGGACTCGACCAACTCAACCTATGTCGGGAATCAGTCCCTACCTATAATGATGGATGGCCATGTGGGTCAATCCAATTGCCCCACGTTTACTGACTTAATATTATCGAGAGATGAGATTTTGATTTGGTCTCATAATATAATGTGTCACACACATACATATTTAATTATCTATATCGCATGCAAATATATATACATATCTAGTAGGTGTACAAGCAATCACACATCACATGAGCAATCACTCCAGATGATCATGGACCATAGCCTAACGTGAATAGGCACGAGCCAATGGGCCTAATCACTCATATCAAGATATATGTATGTAGTGGTGCATCTCCATGCCCTGTAATCATCCATCTCGTTTTTGTTGGTTCCGTTAACATCTCGACACAGCTACATACGTCACGTGTAAGGAAATATCGGGGCGACATCACATGCGTAGCGGAAGAACATAAAACAAAATTCCTAGATTTTCGAAAAAGGTATTCGTCGTAGTGCGAAGATTGGTGCAAAAAAACCCTTGAAACATAAGGAGATCAAATATCCCTGAATCTCTATCGATCTATTGGAGAGGATAAAGGATGTTAAACGTCCTCCTCTTTAGTAGTGATCTACATAGTAGGGCTACGACAATGCTCATCGAATCGCTGTCCAAATCTCTACACCTGCTATCTGAGGAGAAGAAGGGGAGAGGAGAATAGGAGGTGGCAACCAAAAACCTCTAGCCTATGGGTGTTTGGTTCCCTCCTATTTATAGAGACCCCTTGTCAACTTAGCCTTAATGGATCCTACCATATTAAGTATTGGATCTCCATCCAACTACCCAAGCCTCTTAGATTAGTGGATCTCTATCCAATAATCTCTCATTGGCTGTTATTGAATCTCTTCCATAAGATCCAATAATTCAAGGCCTTATTGGTTATCCAATAAGATAGGGGCTCCAGCGGATATCTTATATCCGAGCCTCTACTCATCGCAATGCCTACCATATGTGTGTGACCCTCTAGGCCTAATATCGAGCTAGCCATGAGTCTTACATGTTAGAACTCCTTTTGATTCAGTGAATTATTATCTTCATAATAATTCAATCGACTTATCGACTGCAACGTACTAGGCTACTATGCCGTAGCCCCCAAACAATACAGGGGAATTCAATTCTTTGGACCTATCCATCTTAAGTTATCGCATACCTATAGTCCTTTATCCATCTAATATCCTAAAGACCATATATTAGGCATGGTTCTGTCAAACCCATACGATTTCTACTTGAGTCTCGTTCTAATTGGATTCTCTAGAGAACTCTTTCTCTCTCAATCCGAATGAACTTGATAAGGGATTTGTTTGAGTAAGAACATATGAAATATTTCTCTCATGACATCGAGAGTGGATAATCTTATATTGATACTTAATAGTCCTCTTAAGGTTAGCTACCACTCATGATAACTGGTTGTGCTAGATTTGAAACTTCCAAGCCTATAAGACCAGTATCAAAGAATGGAGTAGTCATACCAGACATCCTTGGTGTCTAAAGTCAAAGGACCAGGTATACTATTGGGACAACGAAATCACTATTTGACAATGAGGTATCATTAACCATCCAGCATTCCATGAGCGGATCAATCAATGAACTCATTCTCCAATGAGCACCTGCACTATAGCCCTAGTGTCCCCACATGAGCAACTATGAGATTAGCTACCTACATCATATGGATGGGTATACAATATACCAGTTTGTCCGGTTATCTCGATGTCCCTCTCGAGTAACCTATGACCAGGATTATTTAGGGTTTGTGTTTAAAGGTGAGGTGGTCTCATTAATAGCTCCACCACATAGATGTAGGGTGACCTCGCCAACAGCTACTATAGTAACATTTGCTCTATTGCCCATCTTGAGGTCCATCTCACCTCTCGCCAATCTCCTAGGTCTTGCTAGAACCTGCAATGAATTACAAATATGATAAGCAATACCGATATTCAATACCTATATGTTATCATAAGAGTCTAATAAATAGAGATTGATCATGAATGTACCTGAAGCTTCTCTAAGCTTCTATTTCTCCTTCTCTGTAAGGTACTCTTTATAGTTCCTCTTCCAGTGCCTATCTTTGTAGTAGTGGAAGCATTGGCCTTTGTCTTTTGTTAGGTTTTTCTTAGCAACCATTGCTTTACTCGGTTTGCTCTTGCTATTACCCTTCTTAAGGGACTTTTCTGTCTTCCTTTCTTTCTTATCTCACTAGTATAGAGAACTGGCTTCTCTTTCTTGATAGTGTTATTTGCCTCCCTCAACATATTGAGGAGCTTAGGGAGTGTCACCTCAAGGTTATTCATATTAAAATTTATTATAAACTATGAAAAGGAATATGGTAGGGACTGAAGCATAAGATCCACACATAGGTTATCCTCTAGGACTATTCCTAGACCTATGAGTTTGTCTATCCACTCAATCATCTTTAGGACATGGTTCTGAACTAGTATCCCCTTAGTCATCCTAGCACGGTAGAGGATGTCTCCTCAATCATCCTAACGTAGAAGAGGCTCTTGGTTATCTCATATCGTTGAGTCTTGCCCTATTCCTCAAATAGTTTGCAGACATGTAGGAGAATGGATTTGACATATATCTTTTCATGCTGTCTTTGTAACTCAATAATCATGGAGCTCAACATGTAACACTGAGCAAGAGTGGAGTCATCTATGTACTTCACGTAGTGAGCGATCTCATCCTCGTTTGCCCCTTCCTCGAGCATAGGAAATATTGTTTTAAGGACATACATGATTTTCTCTACTATAAGAACAATTCTCAAGTTGTGGAGTCAATCAGTATAATTCAAACTAGTGAGGTGGTTGACATCAAGTATGCCACATAAGGGATTTGAAAGTGATATTTTCTGAAAATAAAGATGTAGCAGAAATAAATAATATACAAACTTTGCAGAAAAATAAATAATCAAGATATAGACTATTATCTTGACGTGCTTCCACTATTTTTGTATTGAGTCATGCAACACCCTCAGCACGTGAAATGGAAGTCTCCGGTAGACTTGTTTTGAGGATTGGGATCCAATCGACATCTTAACGTAATCTTGAGAAACTCGACCAATCACGCTAAGCCCGTAAAGGTAGGCAACTCTTGCTAGTCATAACTCCTTGTGAGTCCCATCCTGTTCGGCCTCCGAACCACCATGGTCTCAAGGGACTCGACCAACCATGATGTTCGGTTAAGTCAATACCGTCATTACAAGATGAGTCTGATTCTATGATATAGCCTCGAGGGACTCAACCAAGCATACTATGTCCTCAGGTCACCTGTGATATCTATATATCATAGGCAAGATAACGAATCGCGATATAGGTGAGCCTCAAGGGACTCGGTTATAAGATGAGTTTGATTCGATGATATACCCACGAGGGACTCAACCAAGCATACAATGTCCTCAGGTCATCGGTGACATCTATATTGTAGGCAAAATAGCAAATCATGATATAGGTGAGCCTCAAGGGACTTGACAAACTCAATCTATATCAAGAATTGGTCCCTACCTATAACAATGGAAGGCCACGTGGGTCAATCTAATTGCCTCACAACGTAATATTATCGAGAGAGGGGATTTTGATTTGGTCTCCTAATATGACATGTCACACACATACATATTTAATATATATCTACATCGCATGCAAATATATATACATATCACACATCACATATGCAATCACACCGGATGATCATGGACCACAGCCTAATGTGATCAAGCCCGAGCCAATGGGCCTAATCACTTACATTAAGATTTATGTGTGTACCGGCACATCTCCATACCTTGTGTTTGTCCTTTTCGTCCTCGTCGATTTTATCGGCATCTCAATGCATCGCGATCGTTCGTCTCGGCCTTGTGGGTCCCACTATCACTTCCACACACCCATTGCGTCTCCTAGTGTGATTACAACTTAATCATAGGCACATAGGCCCAATAATAAACGAGAAATAAATTGGAGGCTTGTAGGCCCCAATAATAATAATAATCACATCATCATACGGTCCATGATTATCCATCCACAACATACATCACTTGTACATATATTTATATAGGACTACTAGATAAATAATAATAATTAATTAAACCTTTTAATTAACTAGTATTTTTAAAAATTTAGGATATATAGGAAATTTTCAGAATTATGAGGGGTATTTAGGTAATTTAGATAAAAAGGACAGAACTTAGCATTTCTAAAATTATGAGGGGCAAAAATATCCTTTTGCCCAAAAAACCTAATGCTCCCATTTGCTATCGTGCAGCCGTTGCCACCCTATCGGCGACGACCACTATAGGGGGCGGGTGCACTTGTGGGCACTGCTGCGGGCGGCTTACCCGCTGGCGGCACTGCCCATTGAGGGCAGCCACCGCCCACCACAAGCGTCGCCCTTGCAAGTGGCTCACCCGCAAGCGATGTGCCGCTTGCCTGCCTGTAGGCGTAGCCACTGCATGTAGGCGGCCTGCCTACGGCCGCCCTACTTGCAAGCGACACTGCTATAGGCAAGCCGCCGACCACCAGCAACCTGCATGCAGGTTGTCGGCCACCGGCCACCTGCACGCAGGTGGCTAAGGCTTCAAGATGTCGTTGCATGTAGATGGCAACGTTGCCATCTACATGGGCAATAACAGTTGCTACCCCTTCTCGCTTTTGCATCAACAATTTTGACATCTAAAGCGTTGCTAAAACACAATACACGTAGTTTAAAACCAATCTTTCACTCGAACAACCTGGCTCTGATATCACTATTGGGAAATCTTGCTAGTTATAGGTGCTCTACAAGCTAATCACGTGAGTGATGGCACGTGTGACTTGACACACAATCTTTTTGCTTATAATATTTTGGCATTTATCACTTTATATCGACTATTGCATATATATATATATATATATATATATTATAATGTCCTTGAATCTATGTAATGAGAATCAGATCGTGATGAGATCATGATAATGAGACTGATTCATCTTTAAACACAAATCATAAATAATCCCGGTCATAGGTTACTCGAGAGGGACATCGAGATAACTGGACAAACTGGTGTGTTGTATACCCGTTCATATGATGAATGCAACTGGTCTTATAGCTGCTCGTGTGGGGACACTAGGGATACAATACAGGTTCTCATTAGGGAATGAGTTCACTAATTGACAGATATGTATGAGAGGATGATGGAGGTCAAGTGTCCTCCTCTTTGGAGGTGATCCACATAGCAGGGCAGCGACGATGCTCCTCGAATCGCTATCTAAATCTCCACACCAGCTATCTAAGAAGGAGAAGGGGAGAATAGAATAGGAGGTGGCAACCAAAAACCTCTAGCCTATGGGTGTTTGGTTCTCTTCTATTTAAAGAGGCCCCCTGTCAACTTAAACCATGAGTCTTACCTGTTAGAACTCCTTCTAGCTCAATGAATTATTATCTTTATAATAATTCACTTGATTTATCGATTGCAAACGTACTAGGTCACTACGCCGCAACCCCCAAATGATACAGGGGAATCCAATCCTTTAGACCTATCTGTCCTGAGTTACCGTATACCTATAGTCCCTCATCCATCTAATATCCCAGCAATTGTATACCGAGTATGGTGCTGTGAGACGCATACGATTTCTACTCAAGTCTCGCTCGAATTAGATTCTCCTAGAGAACTCTTTCTCTCTCAATCCGAATAACCCTACCCTAGTATTTGTTTTAGTAGGAAAATATGAGATATTCCTTTCATGACACTGAGAGAGGATGATCCTCTGTCAATACTCAATAGTCCATGTAAGGTTGGCTACCAATCCCGATGACCGGTTGTGCTAGATTTGGAACTTCCAGGCCTATAAGTCCAGTATCAAAGAACAAAATACTAATATCAAACATCCTTGGTGTCTCAAGTCTAAGGACCAGGTATGCCACTTGGACAACGAAATTGCTGTATGACAATGAGGTATAATTAACCATCCAACATTCCATGAGCGAATCAATCATTGAACTCATTCTCCAATGAGTATCAACATTATAGCCTTAGTGTCCCCATATGAGCAGATATGAGACCAACTGCCTCCATCATATGGACTGGTATACGACACGCTAGTCTATCTGGTTATCTCGATGTCCCTCTCGAGTAACCTATAACCAAGATTATTTAGGGTTTGTGTTTAATGGTGAAGTGGTCTCATTATCATGATTTGATTCTTATTGCAAAGATCCATGGACATCACTATATATTCATACAATAAACAATATAAAGTGATAAAATATCAAATAATATATATATATATATAAATATATATATATGTAACAAGCATTATAAAGTGATAAAATGTCAAATAATATAATAAGTAAAAAGAATGTGTATTATGTCACATATGTCATCACTCACGTGATTGTCTTATAGGGCATCTATGACTAGCAATAGAAATAATATCCATAAGTTTTATTGGAGTATCCCATGAACTTGCACTATTTCGTCTTGGATTCTAACTTATCAGGATTGTATCTTTTAACGTTGGTAGGGCATCCCTAAATCTTAATAATCTTAAGATCGGGCTTCAACCCTTTTCATTTCTCATATGATGTCGACACTACCAACTTAGTTGGAACTCTGCTTAGAAGGTAAGCTACGGTATCTAGGACATATCCCTAAAATGAGATGAGTAGGTTGACGAAGCTCATCATAGACCACACCATGTCTAACAGTATTCGATTTCTCCTTTTAGATACACCATTGAGTTGAGGTATATAAGGAGGTGTCCAATGGGATAGAATCCCATGGTCATTGAGGAACTAGGTGAATTCTGTACTCAAGTACTCACCTCCTCGATCTGATCGAAGTGTCTTGATATTCTTTCCAGTTTAGCTCTCCACTTCATTCTTATACTCTTTGAATTTCTTAAAGGTCTCAAACTTGTACTTTATCAACTACATATGTCTATACCTTGAGAAATCATCAGTAAAAGTAATGAGTTCTAATAGCTTAGTAGCTCTCTCTCCAGTTCCACTAAATGGAGAGCTAGTTAGTTTTCCACGAAGACAAGGCTCGCAAGTTCCATATGACTCATAGTTGAATAGATATAGATATCCATCCTTTAGCAACTTTTGAATCCTTCCCTCATGGATATGACCTAGCCTACAATGCCACAAGTATACACTATCTATCTCATCTCATTTCCTCTTGGACACACTTACATTCGTGATATGTGGAGCAGTGTCTAGCATAAACAAACCATTATGCAATGCTCCTTTCATGATGATCCCATCATCTAATATCATTGAACAACCATTGTTCTTAAAAACTAATTTATATCCACTAACTGTTAAACATGAAATGGAAATAATATTTTTTATAATAGAAGAAATAATGGAAATAATTTATATCCACTAACTGTTAAACATGCATCAAATGCAATAATAGCTCTACCAAGCAGATGTAGGGTGACCTCGCCAATAGCAACTATAGTAACTTTTATCCTATTGCCCATCTTAAGGTCCATCTCACCTCTCGCCAATCTCCTAGGTCTTACCAGAACCTACAACAAATTACAAATATGATAAGCACTATTGGTATCCAATACTCATGTGTTATCATAAGAGTCTAACAAATGGAGATTGATCATGAATGTACCTGAAGCTTCTCCAAGCTTCTGTTTCGTCCTCTCTGCAAGATACTCTTTGCAGTTCCTCTTCCAATGCTCATCTTTGCCATAGTAGAAGCACTGGCCTTTATCCTTTGTTGGGTCTTTCTTAAAAACCTTTGCTTTACCCGGTCTGTCCTTGCCCTTGCCTTTCTTAAGGGACTTTTCTGTCTTCCTTTTTTTCTGGTCTTATCAGTATAGAGAACTAGCTTCTCTTTCTTGATAGTGCTCTCTAGCTCCCTCAACATATTAAGGAGCTCTAGGAGAGTCACCTCAAGCTTGTTCATATTAAAATTTATTATGAACTATGAAAAGGAATCTAGTAAGGACTAAAGTACAAGATCCATATACAAGTTATCCTCTAGGACCATTCCTAGACATGTGAGTTTCTTTGTCCACTCAATTATCTTTAGACCATGGTTCTAAACCGGTGTCCCCTCAGTTATCCTAGCTCAGAAGAGGCTCTTGGATATCTCATATCACTAAGTCCATCCCTGTTCCTCAAATATTTTATGGATATGTAAGAGAATGGATTTGACATCCATCTTTTTATATTGTTTCTGTAACTCAGGAGTCATGGAGCCCAATATGTAATACTGAGTAAGAGTGGAGTCATAAATGTACTTCACGTAGCGAGTGATCTTATCCTCGCTTGCCCCTTCCTCGAGCATAGGCATAACTATATCAAGGACGTACTTGATTTTCTTTGCTATGAGAATAATTCTCAAGTTGCAGAGCTAATTCAAATAATTCAGATTAATGAGTCGGTTGACATCAAGTATGCCACATAAGGGATTTGAAAGCGATATTTTTTTAAAATAAAGATGTAGTAGAAATAAATAACATGCAGATTTTATAGAAAAATAAATAATCAATATATGGACTTCCATCTTATTCTACTCCTGCTATTTTTCTAGCAATTCAAATGACACCCTTAGCATGTGAAACGAAAGTCTCCGATAGACTTCTAATAGGGATCGGGATCCAATCGACGTTTTAATGTAACCTCGAGGGACTCGACCAATCACGCTAAGCTCGTAAACTTAAGCAACTCTTGCCAATCACAACACCTTATGACTCATGTCTTATTCGACCTCCAAACCACCATGGTCTCGAGAGACTCGACCAACTATAAAGTTCGATTAAGTCAATACCATTATTACAAGATAAGTGATTCGATTATATACCCTTGAGGGACTCGACCAAGTATATAATGTCCTCAAATAACTAGTGACATATCTATTTCGTAAGCAAGATAGCGAATCACGACATAGATAAGCCTCGAGGGACTCGACCAACACAACATATGTCGGAATCGGTCCCTACCTATAACGATAGAAGGCCACGTGGGTCAATATAATTGTCTAATTTTTATCTGTTGAATCTCGGATTTTGATGATTAAATCAATTGATAGGTTAATTGATCTAATCCATATTATTGAGTTAAGTATGCAGGATTAACTACGATAGCTTGAGGACATAAAGCAAAATCTACCAGAGTCAAGTTTGATGGGTGTTCGAGAGTCCGAAGATTCGTCGGAAATGCTACCGAAACCAACCGAGAGGAAATCGGGGACTCGTCGGAGTTTTCGAAAGTCTGCCAAAGAGATCGTCGGAGGTTCGCGGAGATCACCGAGAAGGCTCAACTATTCGCTGTGTTAGGATCAAGAGCACTAAGAGGGGGGGGGGGGGGAATTAGTGAAGGGGAAATATTTAACTCGTTCGCACGATAAAAGCGATTTCAGTGTAAAAGCCGA
>LVTN01003743.1:0-10842 GCA_001649415.1 Musa itinerans
AACAGCTATGAGACCAGCTGAATCCATCATACGGACGGGTATACAGCATACTAGTCTGTCTAGTTATCACGATGTCCCTCTCGAGTAACCTATGATCGGAATTATTTATGATCTGTGTTTAAAGGTGAATCGATCTCATTATTGTGATTTCATCATGATCTGATTCCCATTGCACAAATCCAAGGACATCACAATATATATATGCATATATGCAATAGTTAATATAAAATGATATATGCCAAAATGTAATAAGCAAAAATATTCCGTATCAAGTCACACGTGTCATCACTCACGTGATTAGCTTGCTGGGCACCTATGACTAGCAATCATACCTCCGCATGATCAAGTCCCTCCCATGGGACTCATTGGTACTTGCATTTGAACTTTTTCCTTAGTGGTACACAGCTCCTATATGTTGATGACCAAGGTTTTCATCCGATGCTAAATTCAATGCACGCACGGAAGACCCGCCTCTACAGTACCATGGCTTTGACTCATTGAATCCATAGCCCTTTTTTTCATTGTGTTGTCCACCGAAGTGGAGCTCCCAATAGCTCCCGATCATACCTTTGTATGATATAGTCCCTCACAAGACTATATTCGTGTGTATCGTATTGCCACGAACTATTCCACCATGATCCGCTGCACCATATCGCCTTCTGGTGACATCTCCAATGCATTCTGATCCCTTGGATTGTGATCCCTCCACGTGTGGCCTCTGCCAACACATTGCAGGGCCTCTTCCACTTTCCATTGTATTTGCTCCTTTGGCAATTGACCTTCGTCCACCTGCTCTCGGGTCACACCTAGACAAAGTACCGCTCTAGGATAATCCATCGCCTAGTAGCTCCCGAAGTCCATCGACTTCGTTGAAATTGGTGCACCATTATTTGGATCCTGGACCTTTGCCCCTACAAACATAATCTCCGTTGTGCACCGCTCCCTTCATGGCAACTTGAATAGTAGCACTATGGCATATTCTTCAAGAGTACCCGCCTCTGCGTCCTCTTGCCTCGTGCTAAGGCCTTCTGAACCCAACTTCACCTCCGCAAGTTGAGTTGCCTCAGTTCCTCCGTTAAATGCTTCTCTAAGGTAAGATGCATGTGACTCGAAGCTCCCTTCATCTTTGGCACTATGCAAGATGAGCCCACTCTATCAGAATGAGGGACCCATGGAACGACATTATCCCGCTCTTGCCTCTACAAGAGTTCACATCCTTGACCTCTATCTAAGGAAAGCTCTATGCCTCCGCTCCATATTCCATCTTCTATGTTGGCTCCCTTCATGCGGCTTGGGTACTTCACCAAGTTACACCCAAGTTGCTCCGCTCCTCGTTTTGCATTGAGTTGATGGTGGCCCTTACACCCACCATCTATGGGTCAACCCTTCGTTGAGTCTGATCTCCATATCGACTCCAAGTGTGCCTTCATTTGTGTTGCCTTGGATCGCTCTCCCACTTGATCTCGCAATGCATCCCTCAATGCATTATCTCAAGCGAGATCATGTGATGACTTCTCACTGCTCGCTTGGTCCGTTGAGCTTTTTGAAGTTGCTTTTGAGGTACTCTTCTTTAACATGTGTGGTCCGTTACACATGGTTCTCCCTCTAGAGAGCTGGGATTTATCCCTCCTGGATATATATCTTATTGGAGCAACTTCCCTCTTTGCTCCTTTCTCTTTAAAAGTTTCGGAGACCACCATCCTCTTGGACTACTCCACCTTACTAAATAAATTGTGCATTGTTCTGCCTCTCACAAATGCACTTACTAGATTGCGACTCCACATCAATATAGCCCCCACTACACCCCTCAAGGCCTAGCAACATGCTGAACTCACTACACACTTCAGCCTCCGATGAACGTATCCTTTTCATACAGAAGAGAAAGTTTCAATGCTCCATAGCATTGAGTTTCGGTCGCCTTGGGATAGCCACAAACACTCCATCGTTCGCATACAAGCCTTTGCTTGAGTACCAAATTCTTGGAGTTAGCAATTCCCCTCACCTCTGTGAGCTTTGCACAACTCTTTCGATTGCTGAACAACTCATTCCACCTTACATGGTCTCATCCTTTATCAAGCGCCTTGCTTGCCTTGAGTACCATCAAGTATGGTTGTCAACGTTGAGCCGTAGCTTAAACTTAGCCATCCCAACCTTTGTGCACTACACATTCTTCCCAGCTTGCTTGTCCTCGTGGTGCCTCTTGCGCGAAGGGTTGGCCATTCCTCTGAATGCTAATCTTAGATGCTCGCTCCTTTGAGCAACTCTTTTTCCCTACATCTCCATGCCCATTTTTCTCCCAAACGGTCGCACGTGCTGACTGCCCTCAACGTAGCCCCGCTAGGTCTCCCACGTTTACATGCCAAGTGTTTTTATGAGTGCTTGTCCCACTCTCAAACCATCTGTCAAGGACTTTGTTGGTTTTGCCTAAGTCGTGTGATACCCTTGCCGTGTCCGTCCGCAAAGGTCAACCTCCCCGAAACCTCCCATGGTCCCTTAGGACCTACAAAAGAGAAAATGAGTTAGAGAAAGCGCCTCACTTAGGATCCACAAGCAAACATTTCAAAAAATACTTCATAACCAATGCAAATTACAAATAGACTTCATAAGCTCTGAACAGTTGCATAACAAAGGATCCGAAATGGTCCACTACAAACCGAGATCTCTCACAAGTGCCCACATGACACAACCTTTATTTAGAAGCCTAAAATAGCCACCAAACCCAACTAAAATGGGGCTTTTAAGCCTTCGACCGTCTCTCTACATACTGTGTAAAGCATGAACAAACTAAAAGACATGAACATACATAAGCATTACATCAAACACCCTGTTTACAATTTTGTCCATGACAGTCGGGCCAGAGGAATGGTCGACGTGCCGAAAGGACTCCGTGACATGAGTTCGGGCATCGAGTCGAAGGATCAAACATTATGTCAAGGAGATCATAAGTTGCGGAAGGTCAACATGTCTATTGGGCAACATGCCAAAGGATCGAATGAAGTGCTGAAGGATCGAATGAAGCACCAAATGAACCAAAGACATGCTAGACAACATGGGATTCATGCTTGTAATTGATTATGTCTAGATTAAGTTAGTTTATGTCTGCTTGGGTTAGTTTTGGGAGTAATCCAACTAACTCAAATAGGGGCCAATTGGGCCTGAATCAGGGCTAAATTGGGCCTATTGGTTAGCCCATTCAATAACCTAGAGCTAGGTTAGGCGGTGGCACCGCTAGGGCTGGCGATGGAACCACTTAAGGCTAGGCCTCCCAGATAGTGTTTGGGTGGAGGTACTACCCAGTGTCAATGTCAGACTAGGTGGTGGTACCACCTAGTGTCAAACTGACAAGAGGTGGTATCACTAGTTGTTAGTCTGGCAGACGGTGGTATCGCCCAGTAATAGCGATGGTACCGCTAGTACCTCGGAAACCCGGGATGAGATACTTTTTGGCTCTATTTTTTAAGTCATTTGGGGCCTATAAATACGCCAATCTTTCCTACTTGACATAGCAAGAAAAGAGAATTAAAACTTGGGGTTTAGAGTGTGAAAACTCTATGAGAAAATCGAGTCCCTCCTCCTTAAGCTTAGAGGTTGTTCTATGAGAGGTGTGAGAGATACCTTGTAAAAGAGGGGTATAAAGGTTCTCTCTTGAGCCTGTGAAAAGGAGAAAGAGTTGTAAGTATAGTTTATTTTTGCTCATTGGAAAGAAGATCGGTAGTGAAAGCCAATGGCCTAGAGTGAAGAGGAATCGGGAGTGGATGTAAGTCAAGATAACCGAACCACTATAAAACTTGGTTTACATTTTTGTTATGCTTTTCATTCATATTGCTAACTAGTTTACTTGCTTACTATGCTTATTATTCTTACAAACATTTTTAAGTTAAATATCTTTCTAATACGGGCTTTAACGAATGAAGTTTTTAAATCGTCATAATTTTTACGAAAGTACTAATTCACTGCCCCCTTTTAATGTCGAAACAGTCTGAACAGTTGGTATCAAAGCCATGTTTTTCTCGATTGGTTTAACACCCAAGAGAATGGATTTTACCGGTAATCTAGAGGGTCACTCTATCACTCATCCTCCTATGTTTAATGGGACTGACTAAACGTATTGAAAAACATGATGAGAGTTTTCTTGCTTTCTTTGAGCTTTGATTTATAGAATATTATTGAACTTAGTTTTCAAATACCCTCTAAACCTATGAACGAATGGAATGATTTAAAAAAAAAATTATTTTCATTAAATGCTAAAGCTATAAATGCTTTGTTTTGTGCCTTAAATAAAAATGAGTTTCATTGTGTTTCGACTTGTGAAACTACAAACGATATTTGACACAAACTTAAAATTACTCATGAAGGCACAAGTAGAGTAAAAGAATCTAGAATCAATCTTTTAATCATAGTTTTAAATTATTTTGGATGAAACCAAGCAAAACCATTGAAGACATGTACACCCATTTTATGGATATTGTCAATGGTTTGAAAGCTCTTGGTAAATGTTTTTCGAATCTTGAACTTGTTAATAAAATTTTACGATCTCTTCCTAAGAGTTGGGATCCAAAAGTAACTGCAGTATAAGAGGTAAAAGACTTAAACAATTTTTCACTCGAAGAACTCATCAGTTCATTGATGACATATGAAATGACTTATTTGGCACATGACAAACATAAGGATAACCTTCAAAAGAACAAGAAGGATTTGACACTTAGAATAAAAGAAGACCACTTGGGAGAAAACTCAAGTGATGATGATGATGACCTTAAACTCCTCATAATAAAATATAAGAAGTTCATAAAACAAGAATCTAAGAATAAAAATTAACTTAAAAAGTATAAAATCTGAGCGGTAGTACTGCTAGTCTAAGTGGTGGTACTGCCTAGTGTTAGTCTACAGGTGGTGGTATCACCCAATAATGGCGGTGGTACTGCTAGTACCTTGAAATCCGAGGATAAGACACTTTTTGGCTCCAATTCTGAAGCCATTGGGGCCTATAAATACCCCTTTTCCTGTAACAAAGTAGCAACAATGTGTGAGAAATATCTTTAAGTGTTAGGGCATAAAAGTGTTGTAAAAGTGCTAAGAGTCCTCCTCCTCTTTCTTTAGCTTTGTAATCATTCAAGAAGAGGTGTGAGGCTTGTAAAGGTTGTCTCCTAAACCCATGAAAAGGAGAAAGCATTGTAAGAAGGTGGTTAGTCTTCGCCTATTAAAGGATGACCATTAATGGATGTCGATGACCTCAACGGAGGAGGAATCGGAAGTGGACATAGGTCACAATGACCGAACCACTATAAATCTAGTGTGTTCTTTCCTTACTACTTACTTTCATTACTTAGCTGCTCCTTTCACTTTACATTTACTCTAAGTCATTACATTCATCACTTTCCAATACGAGCTTTGTTGAAATGATTTTATTGAACGAAAATTTTCAAATCAACATAATTTTGCGTAAGCACTAATTCACCCTCCCCCCCCTCTTAGTGTTGTATTGATCCTAATAATTGGTATCAGAGCAATGTTACTCTCAATTTGGTTTAAAACCTAAGAGAGATGGCTTTTGCCGACAATCAAAAGGGACATTCTATCATATATCCTCTCATATTGAATGGAACGGATTATACATATTGGAAAACTAGAATAAGGATTTTCTTAATTTCTATGGATTTCGAGTTATGGAATATCGTTGAAAATGGATTTCAAAAGTCGTCTCTTCCAATGAATGATTGGAATGATTTGGAGAAGAAGACTTTCTCTTTGAACACCAAAGCTATGAATGCTTTATTTTATGCCTTAGATAAAAATGAATTCAATCAAGTTTATATTTGTGAAATGGCTTATGACATTTGGCATACACTTAAAATCATACACGAAAGCACAAGTAGGGTTAAGGAGTCAAAATTCAATCTTTTGGTTCATAGTTATGAATTGTTTTGCATGAAACTAAGCGAGACCATTAGAGACATGTACACTCGGTTTAAGGACGTCGTCAATGGTCTAAAAGCACTTGGTAAAAGTTTTCCTAATTTTGAACTTGTTAACAAGATACTAAAAACCCTTCCAAAGAGTTGGTATCTTAAAATAACTACAATTCAAGAAGCTAAGGACTTGAACAACTTTCTACTCGAAGAACTTATCGGGTCTTTGATGGCCTACGAAATGACATGTAATGCACATAAAGAAATTGAGAATAACCTTCCAAAGAACAGGAAGGATTCGACACTCAGAACTCAAGAAGACCACTTGAGAGAAAACTCAAGTGATGATGATGATGATGACTTGGCACTTCTAACAAGAAAATTTAAAAATTCATAAAAAGGAACAAAACTAAACATGACATTAAAAATAAAAATGAACTTAAAAAGGACCAAATAATTTGTTATGATTGTAAGAAGTCGGGGCACTTCAAAAGTGAATGTCCCCAAATGAAGAAGAAGCAACTGAAAAAGAAGAAAGCGCTAAAAGCTACTTAGGATAATTCCAACACATCCGAAGACGAGGAGCCAACCAACAAAGAAGTTGCTAACTATGCTTTTATGGCGCTTGGCAATTAGGTAAGTAACTCAATCGAAGCCCATATATCCTTTGATGAATTGTTAATGCTTTTCATGATTTATTTATTGAATATAAATTAGATAGCAAAAAGTATAAATTATTTAAAAAGGAGAATGCCTCTCTTGTTAGTGAATTCAATAGATTAACTATTAAGCATGATAATGAAATATTGCCTCCTTATACAAAATGTGAAGAATTAGAGATTCTGAAAAATTTTCTACTACATGAAACCTTACAAAAATTTGAAATAGGAAGCAAATCCTTAAACATGATCCTTGCAAAAAGGGATCATGTTCATAGAAGAGATGGAATTGGCTTTATAACACAATTAGCTTTATAACACTCACCAAAAGCAAACCATCTTTGTTAAGGGCCTAACTTTGCATGTTTCACACTGAAACAAATGTAACTTTTGTTATTTGGACATTATACTCATAAATGTCCATTTAAGAGGTATAGTCCACATAAGTTAATTCGAGTCCCTAAAGGAACCTTAAATGACTTAATGCAAACTAATAAGTTAGGTAGATCTATTTATGAGGAACCTAAGATTAAATGGGTACTTAAAAGAAAACCCCATTTCTTGTAGATATGTCTACAATCACAAGCCAAGGGCAAGAGATGGTACCTTGATAGTGTTGAATCTCGGATTTTGATGATGAAATCAATTGATGAGTTTATGATCTAATCTACATTTTGAGTGACGCAGGACTAACGTTAATTAGAAAAGATAAACCAATTAAAGCAGAGGAATCGGACGTTGGGTCGAAGTGGAATATGTTAGAAGATTGGACGTTGAACCGGATGATTAGTCGACATATTGGCAGAAGGCTTCATGTCGTGAGTTTGGGCATTGGGCCGAAGGATCAAACATTATGCCAAGGAGATCGGAAGTTACGGGAGTCAACAAGCTGATTGGGTAATACGCCGAAGGAGAAGATGATGTGCTAAAGGATCGGACGAAGCGCCAGATGAACCAATGACATGTTGGACAACATAGGATTTATGCTTGTAATTGTGTATCTAGATCGAGTTAGTTTCGGTCTAATTGAGTCGGTATTCGGGTGAAACAATGTCAACACAATTAAGGGCCAATTGGGCCTGAATCAAGGCTAAATTGGGCCCGTTATTTGGCCCATTTAGTGTCCTGTAGTAAGGACTGGTGGTGGTACCACCTAGACTATGTCAAGCGGTGGTACCGTTAGACTGGGTGCTGGTACCACCAAGACACAATCTTCCAGACTATGTCAGGCAGTGGTACCGTCAAACTACATAGTTGTACCACCCAATGTCAGTGCTGCAAGTGATGGTACCGCCCAACACAGGCGGTGGTGCCGCCAGGACCCGGGAAACCCGGGATGAGATCTTTTTTGGCTCCAATTTTGATGTTATTTGGGGCTATAAATACCCTAGCTATTCCTGCATGGAAGAGCATAAAATTGAGTTTAAAAAAGAGGAAAGAATACTTGAGAAAAATTGAAAACTCTCTTCGGATTTAGAGTCTCTTCCTTCTAGAGTTAGATGTTTTCTAAGGGAGGAGTGAGGTCTAAAGGAGAGGTTATAAAGGTTCTCTCCAGAGCCTATCAAAAGGAAAAAGAGTGTAAAAGGGTAGTTGATCTTCGCCCATTGACAGAAGATCAGTAGTGGAAGCCGGTGGCCTCGAGTGAAGAGGAATCTTGAGTGGATGTAAGTCACGATGACCGAACCACTATAAATCTGGTTTGCATTTACTTTATGTTATTCATTAATATTGTAAACTAATTTACTTATTCACTACACTTACGAATGCTTTCATGTTAACTCATCTTTCTGATACAGTTTCATAAAATAAAGTTTTCAAACCGACATGATTTTATCGAAAGCACCAATTGACGTCCCCCCCCCCCTTTAGTGCCGACCTAGTCCTAACAGTTGGTATCAGAGCCACGTTTTTCTCATTTGGTTTAATAGCCACGAGAAATGACTTTCATCAAATTTCAAGAGGGTTACTCTATCATTCGTCCTCCTATATTCAATGGGATGGACTACACATATTGGAAAACTCGAATGAGAGTTTTCTTGCTTTCTATGAATTTCGAGTTATGAAATATCATTGAAAACGGATTTCAAAAGTCTTCTTTTCCAATGAACGAATGGAATGATTTGGAGAAGAAGACTTTCTCTTTGAATACCAAAGCTATGAATGTTTTGTTTTGTGCTTTGGATAAAAATGAATTCAATCGAGTGTCTATTTGTGAAATGGCTTATGAGATTTGGCACACACTTGAAATCACACACGATGGCACAAGTAGGGTTAAAGAGTCAAAAATCAATCTTTTGGTTCATAGTTATGAATTGTATTGCATAAAACCAAGTGAGACCAATGAAGACATGTACACCCGGTTTACGAATGTCATCAATGGTCTTAAAAGCACTTGGTAAAAGTTTTTCTAATTTTGAACTCATTAACAAGATATTAAGATTCTTTCCAAAGAGTTGGGATCCTAAAGTAACTGCAATTCAAGAAACCAAGGACTTGAACAACTTTCCACTCGAAAAACTTATCGGGTTTTTGATGACCTATGAATTGACTTGTGTGGCACTTGACGAACTTGAGACGAGACCAATGGAGATATGTACACCCGGTTTACGAATATCATCAATGGTCTTAAAAGCACTTGGTAAAAGTTTTTCTAATTTTGAACTCATTAACAAGATATTAAGATTCTTTCCAAAGAGTTGGGATCCTAAAGTAACTGCAATTCAAGAAACCAAGGACTTGAACAACTTTCCACTCGAAAAACTTATCGGGTTTTTGATGACCTATGAATTGACTTGTGTGGCACTTGACGAACTTGAGAACCACCTTTCAAACAACAAGAAAAATTTTGCACTTAGAATAAAAGAACACCACTTGAGCGAAAGCTCAAGTGATAATGACATAAAACTTTTGACAAATTTTTTTTAAAAGATTATAAAAAAGACTAATTCTAAAAATGAACTTAAAAATGACACAACAACTGGCTATAAATTGAAGATGCTGCCAATAAAGAAGAAAGCATTCAAGGTGACATGGGACAAATCAAGTATATCCGAAGATGAGGAGCAAACAAGACTAATTCTAAAAATGAACTTAAAAATGACACAACAACTGGCTATAAATTGAAGATGCTGCCAATAAAGAAGAAAGCATTCAAGGTGACATGGGATGAATCAAGTATATCCGAAGATGAGGAGCAAACCATCAAAGGCTAGGTGGCGAACTACGCCTTAATGGCTTTCGACGATGAAGTAAATGACTCAATCGAATCTCATTTATCTTACAATGAATTGCTTGATGCTTTCCATAATTTATTTGATGAATGTAAGCTAATTGGTAAAAAATATAAGTTGTTAAAAAAGGATCATGCATATATTTCTATTGAATTTGAAAATTTGAAAAATGAGCTTGATAAGCTCTTGCACTAAATGTGAAGAGTTAGATTCATACAAAAAGAAAAATTTGCTATTACAACAAACTTTAGAAAAATTTAAAATTGGTAGCAAATATTTAAACATGATTCTTGCCAATAAGAGTCGTAGTAAGAAAGGAATTGGCTTTGTGAGTATTACTCAATAAAAGCCAACTACTTTTGTTAAAGGACCCACATTATATGTTTCTCTTAAAAATAAATATAATTTTTGTGGTAGACATATTCATTTTGTATATAAATATTCATTTAAAATATATGACTTGCATAAATTGGTTTGGGTTTCTAAAGGAACCATAAATGACCTTATGCCAAAAATCAAGATAGATAGATCTAACCATGAGAGACCCAAAGCTAAATGGGTTCAAAAAACAAACCCAACCTTCTTGTAGAAATATCTACAATCGAAAGCTAGGAGAAAAAAATAAAATTTTGATAGTAGATGCTCAAGGCTTATGACCGGAGATCTAACACACTTTACAAAGCTCACTAGTCGAAACAAAATAATTTTGAAAATGCTTTATGTTTGATGAAATCATGCTTGATGATTTAATGATTTAATTATGCATGATGATTTGAATTTTGTGATTTATGGTTTATTGAGATTGATGATTTTTTTATGAAACTTATTTTTCGGTTTTAAATGATGATGCATGTTTTTGTTTGACATAAAAGATAAAGGCATGCTTGTATGAAATAAATTACATAAATGGAAACACATAAAAAAGGGGAATGCATTATTCTTGAAAATGTCTCTATCCATAAAATCTTATCGAGTTTTCAATAAGAGATTAATAAATCTATTTATGTCATTTTGAATCTCTTGAAAGTGATTTTGATGATTTGA
>LVTN01003744.1:0-11012 GCA_001649415.1 Musa itinerans
AATCTCTCCGGCGGACTTCCGAAACCTTCGGTAGGTCCCCGATTTCTTCTCGGTTGGTTCTGGCAGCACTTCCGACGAATCTTCGGACTCTCGGCGGACTCTCGAACACCTATCGAACTTGACTCCGGTAGACTTGCTTTATGTCTTCAAGCTATCGTAGTTAATCCTGCACTCTTAACTCAATAATATGGATTAGATCAATTAACCCATCAATTGATTTCATCATCAAAATCCGAGATTCAGCAGTATCGCCCAATGTCAGTGCTGTAGGCGGTGGTACTGCTAGTACCCCGGAAACCTAGGATGATACACTTTTTGGCTCTAATTTTGAAGTCATTTTGGCCTATAAATATCCCACTCTTTTCTACATGAAAGAGTAATCAAAGTGTGAAAAAAACCTTTAAGTGTTGGGGTGTAAAAGTGCAAAGAGTCCTCTCTCTCTCTCTTTAGTTTTACAATCATTCAAAAAGAGGTGTGAGACTTATAAGGGTTGTCTCCTAAACTTGTGAAAAGGAGAAAGCACTGTAAAGAGGTGGTTAGTCTTCACCTATTAAATGATTATTAGTGGATGCCAGTGACCTCGACAAAGGAAGAATTGAGAGTAGACGTAGGTCGGACGACCAAACCACTATAAAATTAATTGTTCTTTTCTTGGTGCGTACTTTACTTTTGCTGCATTCCACTTTACTTCATTGTAAATTGTCCAATCCCCTCTTCTCTACTCACTTACAAACTTATTCAAGTCAAATGACATTTCAATACGGTTTTCGTCAAATTAAGAGTTTCATCGTACGAAGTTTTCCGAAAGCGATTAAATTTATCGTTTTTATCCACTGCACCAATTCACCACCCCCCCTCCTCTTAGTGTCGTTCTTGATCCTAACAATTAAGACCTAACTACGATAATTAAGACAAATAATTATAAATCACAAAATCTTAGTTGTCCGACATGTCATTTGTTCATCTGAACTTCCGACGAACTTTCGACGAACTTCCGACGCATCGTTCAAACCTTCGGCGTATCGCCTGATCCATTAGCATGTTGACTCCCACGACATCCGATCTTCGCACAACGTCCGATTCTTCCGACCCGATGCTCGTTTTCTGACTCTAGCCCAATATCTGATTTTATTTTTCTTCAATTGTTTTGCCTTTTCATGATCATGATTAGTCCTGCATCACTTTTCTCAAAACATGGTTTAGATTATAAACTCATCAATTGATTTCATCATCAAAATATAAGATTCAATAGACACCAAATTAATAAATTAATTAAAAAAATAAATTTCTCAAGAGCAATTATGATTGCAGTCCAAAGAAGAGAGCCAATCGAAAACCTTCTCAAGGCCAAGAAAGCCAATTGTAAGCCTTCTCAAGGCCAACCTTAATAATGACAGAGGCCTCCTTAGACCTAAATAAGGAGTGTGCAACTTTCTGAGTAATAAGAATACTAGGATCATTGAGAAATGCTGACTATTATTTGAAAATTATATTAGGCAGTAGAGATTTCATGCAATTTGTAAGCAACTTGAAAAAGATATGATAATTTAATTTACATAAGGAAATAGGTAGAAAGTGGTAGACGGATTCAAGCTGGAATGAAATCTACGAATGTTTTGACTCAATCCTCATACAAAACCGATAGATTATAAAATTAATTAAACGCCACCCAAAGTAAATCAAAGATTATGTTCTAACAGCCATGATCGAATTCAACCGTGAAACCATATGATCGAGGACTCTTACCATTGCCCATAGATCGAACAGAATCCCAAATCTTCATGCTCAAAAGGCCGAATCAAGGATGTATGGGAACCTGTATCAATACTGGGCATGGCAGACCAAGCACTAGATGGGGTAACAGTAGTGGCAAGCTGGGTTCACAAATGTCAATACAAATCAACAAAATAATATATGATCTATGGATGTTGGGCGAAAACTTTAGAACCAACCTTAATAGAGTTGATGAGATTTTGCCTACTCCTAGAAGAAACGAGATTATGATAGTACCGTATGTTACGATCACCATGATCGATCCAATGGCTTTCGGCCAAAACCCACCACTTCAAATTAATTTGTTTGAGAATAACTTTAAATCTTTTATGAAGACATGAAAGATCAGTGGCTTCAACATCACTAACGTCAGATTGGGAGTCTTTAAATTTAAAGTTAGATATTAGACTCTGGACCTCAATAGCGTGCTGGTCCAAATTCCCAAACTGCTATCAAAATGGGAAAGGGATTAACAGCAATTTACGAAGAAGCAAGGGCAAGATGGCTAAGGGAAGTTCAATTAGCTCTTAAGACCTCATAGAACCCATAGTTTTCAATCCATAAGTTATGGAAACGAAAAGGATGCCTCTTATTATGTTGACTCGAAACAATCGAGAACATCAAAGGAGCATGATCAAAACAATACCAACTAAGATGTTTAACAGAAGAAAGATTAGACAGATTAAGCCAACTGACATTAGCAAACACACAATCTAATCTAATGAAGATGAAGGAGGGCAGGAATCAAAGACTCCCCTATGTTCGATTGGAACCGAGACAACGCTAGCAACTGAGGTAGACGCACGTGCCTTGCACCTGACAGCCGAGGCTACCGTCATCACGCTTATTACCTCCACCGCACCCTTGTTACGAGAAAGTTGCTTCTGAACAGGCTCCTCATGCCGGAGCGGAACATCCACAATAGCCTCATCTGGATCGCCAACCTGCTGAAGGCAACTCCTCACTCGCAGCGTTTCACCAAGCAAGGAAGAAAAGTCCTTAGCTATGAAATAATTTTCGAATAAATCAAGAATCAAAACTTGATCCTTAATGCACAAAGACTCCCTTTACATCATTGATACCTCGAGATCTGTATATGCTACCTGCACCATAGTACCCACTTTTGCTATCCTATTTTACATCTCATTACTATCTTTCTGTCCGTTCACAAAATACCCTGAAAGAAGTTTCAAATACTAATTAATTACAACCTACCATTAAGATTTTGACGCAGTCAACACAGAATTGGATGAAGGTGCCTTTGGAGACCCAATTATTTTGACTAGAGATTCAAAGCCCGAGGATTGAAACATTATTCAGTAAATTTCATATAAACTTCAAAGAAGTTTGATTGTTAAAATCCATTTATTCTTAGGAAAACAAACATTAATATAAATAAAGAGACAGAGATGAGTGCTAGATGCTCTTTTAACAATCGAAAAAGGACAACAAAAGGTTCCAATATGGGTGGCCAATTGTTAGATTAATTACAACTTTTAACCTGACTTTCCGATTTCAATGTGTAATATGATTTAATCCACTTAATTATTTGGCTCAATTATGCAACTCAGTGCACATAGAAATGATAAATCATTAATGACAAATTCGTAGATTACTCGCAATCAACTTCTATGCTAAACGATACTTAATATTGATGATCATAATATAAATATTCTATATTGTAAATCGATCAATTACGTACGAAGGCAACGAACATAAAACATTTTATAAGTAGTAAAATTTATTATTTTTGAAAAGAAAAAATAAATTAATTAATTAATTAACACAATAATAATAACAAAATCGTAATATCCATCTACTTTTCACTAGCATCGAGGTAAAAGTATTACTCGATCCTAATACTTATGTATACATCATCGTGGTTAATCTCAAGCTAACTTTACCGTCTATCAAACTTAATTTGCAAGCTAACTTTCTAGAAGAGAATTGTATAGAATTTAGGGTCAAACTTTTGGCCAACTATTTCTCATGTGATCCGACGCCATCATCCACACAGGTCGAACCTGTAGTCAATGTGTGAAGCTTGGAAACAAACTTTTGGCCAACCGGTGGAAATAGCTTGGAAACACTGTGAAGCTTGGAAACAATGCCTAACCGGTGGAGATAGCTTCAATGATGCCAAAGAGACTTGGCCGCCAGTATATACCCCACATCAACTCGCCTTTGTCCATTGCACCTCTTTTCTATTCTATTTCCTCGGCCGTATCGTGCCAACGCTTTTACGTCCACATTCCATTGTGTCATTTGGTTCTTAGCTCCTTTCGTGGCATCTAAGTGATCCTTCCTTCCACCATGCATGGCACGGACAAGAGATAGACTTCCACATATGATGTCATCAGCATACAACCGTAAGCTTCATCTATGTCAAGTAGTCACTTCCATGCCAAATGCTCGAAGCTTCGTCTACCTCTCCTTGCACTCTATATATACTCCCTCCTCCTACCGGTGCAGCAATGGCCTTCTCTGGTGCAGCAATGGGATCGCTCGGCGGCCTCTCTTTCCTCCTCCTCCCCCTGCTCTTCGTCGTCTCCAAATGTTCTGCTTGTTTTTGGGTGAAAGAAAAATCCTGTCATACGCTACAGGAAATTAATTAGATTGAAGCAGGATCTGAACACTTCCATTTGTTCCATGACATATTTCACCACCCAAGAAATGTTGTGGTTGTCTTGAAGAGTGGTGTCAATTTCCACTAGTTATGAAGCCTTCTCATCAAAAGGTATTGGATTAAGTTTTAGTTTGTGTTTAACAGCCTTTGAAAAAGCCAACGTCAACGTCAACGTCAACAGTATCTAGAAAAGTTGATCGATGTTCGTGGGTTCATCACTAATGTTCACAATCATTTTGTATTTATCTTTTATAGTCTGGTATAATAGTCATGTTGTTATAAATCTATGTGATCTCGATAAAATTATAATCGATAAAAAAAGGAAAATTTAGATCCTAAAATATGAAGATATCAAAAGGGATAAAAATAACCAATTATTTGAAGGAAAAATTATGATTGGCATATCAATCATTGGTGCAATTATTTTCCTTTGGAGTTCAAGAATCATTTTATCCTTTTCAATATAGTTTTTCTTGCTTTGAAGAAAAAAATAAAAATCATTTACTTCATTTGGGAGGTTTCCTTTTATGCTCAGAGTTGATTCTACGAAAGGATTATAGTCAACAATAGGTACTTAAATGGTATAATTGAAAAGAGGGATAATTTTAGGGTTATTTTTCATAAATATTCTTATTTTAAGTTTGTTGAATCTCGGATTTTGTTGATGAAACCAATTGATAGTGTTTATTTGATTTACGTTTTGAGTGACGTAGGAAGCTTCGATCAAGGAGAGATAATTGAAGCAGGAAAAATCATGTTGGGCTAGAGGAAAACATGTCAAAAGATTGGATGTCACACCGAAGGATCGACTAACGTATCGATGAAGGCTTCGAGCCATGGTTTCGGGCATCGGGCCAAGAAGAGTGAATATTGCACCAAGGATATCGGAGTTTCGGAGGTCAACTGGCTGATTGGGCAATAGGCCGCAAGAGAGGACGATGCGTTGAAGAATCAAACAAAGTGTCGATGAACCAATGACATGTCAGACAACATGATTCAAGCTTTGTAATAATTGTCTAGATCGAATTTGGTTTTATGTGTATAGGATTAACTATAATAGCAAGGCATAAAACAAAATAAAATCCCGGAGTCAAGAATGCGATTTCGTTGGGAGTTCGAGAGTTCATCGGAAGTTCGAACGTCCATCGGAAGTTCTACCAGAATTGACCGAGAAGTCCAGGAGTTTGCCAAAGAAGCTTGTTGGAACTCGCCAAGAAGATCGTCATGAAGTCCAAGAGCTTGCCGGGAGTCCGCTGGAACATTGTCGAGAGATCGTCGGAAGATCGCTGGAAGCTCGTCGAAAGAAACTAGACTTACGGACTTGTTTAGCTTAGTAAATGTCTTAGAATTCATAGTTAGCACATAATTGGGATTGGAATTGGGCCAACCAAATTAAGGGCCAGTTAAGCCCATGTATGGACTATGTTGGGCCCAACGAAAAGGCCCAAACAATGACCCAAGAGGTGGCATCGTCGTGGCATAGTCTCCGAGACTGTATTAGGCGGTGGTACCACTAGTCTGGGCGGTGGTACCACCCAGTGTAGGGTGTTAGGCGATGGTACCGCCAGACTGGATGGTGGTATCGCCCAACATAGGCGATGGTACCGCTTGTACCCAGGAAACCCTAGATGAGATATTTTTAGGCTCCAAGTTTGAATCAACTTGAGGCCTATAAATACCCCTCTCATCCCTGGTTAAAATACACAAGCACAGAGAGTTTAAAAGTGAGAAAACACTATTGTAATCTTGTGTGAACTCCTCTCCTTCTTCTAAGTGTTAGACTAGTTTGAGAGAGGAGTAAGTGGGGGTGTAAGGGTTATCTCCTAAACCCGGTAAAAGGAGAAAGAGCTGTAAAAGGTGGTTGGTCTTCGCCTATTAAAAAAAGACTGATAGTAGATGCCGGTGGCCTCGACGGAAGAGGAATCGGTGGAGTGGATGTAGGTCACGACGATCGAACCACTATAAAAATCTGGTTTGCATTTTTTTTAGCAATTTACTTTAACTGCACACCACTTTACTTGCTTACTGCTTTTAATACATTTACAAACATACTTTCAAGTTAAGCATTCTTTCGGGATTGGTTTTCAACGTACGAAAGAATTTTCAGAACCGACATGATTTTACTGCTGCACTAATTCACCCCCCTTCTTAGTGCTGACTCGTTCCTAATACTTAGTATTAGAGCCACGTTTTTCTTATTTAGTTTAACACTGAAAAAGAAATGGCTCTTTTCGGCTTTCAAGAGGGTAACTCTCTCATTCATCCTTCCTAGTTCAATGGGATGGACTACACATATTGAAAACCTCGAATGAGAGTTTTCTTGCTTTCTTTGGACTTAAATTTATAGAGTATTATGGAAAATGGCTTTCAAAGGTCTTCTCTTCCAATGAACTATTGGAATGATCTGGAGAAAAAGACTTTTTCTTTAACTGCTAGAGCTATGAACGTTCTATTTTGCGCTTTAGATAAAACTGAGTTTAATCGGGTTTCTACTTGAGAAACGACTTTTGACATTTGGCATACTCTTGAAATCACACATGAAGGTACTAGCAAAGTTAAAGATTCGAAAATCAATTTTTTGATGCATGATTTTGAATTGTTTCATATAAAACCAAGCGAAACCATTGGAGACATGTACACCCATTTTACGGATGTCGTTAATGGTTTAAAAATACTTGGTAAAAGTTTTTTGGATTTTGAACTTGTAAACAAAATTTTACGTTCTCTTCAGAAGAACTGAGACTCAAAAGTAACGGTAATATAAGAGGCTAAAAACCTAAACAACCTTCCACTCGAAGAACTAATTGGGTCTTTAATGACCTACGAAATGACCAATATGGCACAAAACGAACTTGAGAACAACCTTCCAAAGAACAGGAAGGATTTCGGACTTAGAGCAATCGAAGACCACTCGAGCATAAGCTCAAGTGATGGTGAACTTAAATTCATCACTATGAAATTTAAAAAGTTCATGAAACAAAAATTAAAGAACATAAAGAATGCAACTACTTGCTATGAACACAAGAAGAGGAAATCACTTTGGGATGAATCGAGCTCCTCCGAAGACGAGGAGAAAATCAACAAAAGCGAGGTGGCAAACTACTCCTTAACGGTTTTTGACAATGAGGTAATCAAAATGCCCTTAATTTACTTTGAAATTACATAATGCTTTTCATGAGTTATTATTAATTTAGTTTAGAAAAATTATTTTTCTTGAAAATTGCATGTTTAATAATGTAATGAAAATGCAAAAATTGAGATTATGCTACTAATTTTGAAAATGATAATGAAAATTACATGTTTTATGTTAAAGGAATAAAATATTAGATTTAAATCTAATGATAATCCTATGTATGTTTTTCAAGAAGAAATAATGTGTATCTTGATGATTTTCGATTTTGATTGAAACCATGCTTGATGTCTTAAAGAAAATGTTAAGAGGGTTGATATCACGCTTAATGTGAAATTATGCATGATGATTTTTTTTACTTGTGGTTTATTGATCTTAATGATTTTTATGATGAGATTTGCTCTTTCGATTTTAAACATGATGCATATTTTTGTTTTATATAAATGACAAAGGCATGCTTGTATGAAATAAATCACATAAATTCAAATGATTATAAAGAGGAAAACATTTTTCTTGAAAATATGTTTTCTATCTTATCGAGTTTTGAATAAGAGATTGATAAATCTATTTATATTATTTTGAATCTCTTGAACTATGAAAATGATTTTGATGATTTAAATTTAAATAAATTTTTATCCAAATCATGATCTTGATTCCTTGATATTTACAAATTAAGATTTATTATGAATCAAGATTTTTCATTAATCGTTCTCCTACAATTCTACTTGGTATTTTCTTAAGAGGAGATTTTCTAAATGAAGCATGACTTTTCTTGTGAGTTGTTGGATTTATCACTTATGATTTTTGTTTTAATCAAGATATCTTCTTTGTACTCCTACGATTTTTTCTTGGTATTTTATTTAAAAAAGAAATTTACTATATGAATCATGTCTCTTGGTATTTACATGATAGGATGTAATATAATTTGACATTTAGATGCCATCATGATTTGAAATACTATGATTTGTTGCTAAAATGATGTATTATGAATGCTTGAGTATCATGTATGATATGATGATTGATTTATTTTTAGTATCATGCATAGAGTAAAGATGATATGTAAAGTTTTGAAATTGTGCATGTTGTAAATTGAAACTATAATGATGCACAAACATATTGAAATAAGGTTGACACTTTACCTTTGTCATGATGTGAAGATTGATAAAAAGGGAAAAGAATTACAACATTGTATTCTTCCCTTCTATTTGACAATGACATAGGGGGAGCAAATTTGCTAGCTTGATAGCTAGCTTGCATACTAGAAGAAGAAGCAACAATTTTGCTCATCTCAAAAGTAAGAAATGCTATCTTGCAATCTCAAGCAAAAGTGCTATCTTGCCTATTTCAAGAAGCAAGAGTTGCTTTCTTGAACATCTCAAAATTGCTAGCTTGCATGTTTTAAAATATTATAAAATTCACTAGCTTGCATGATGATAAAACTTGATATTATATTACAATGATTTGAACTTGTAATATCTCAAACACTTGATAGTTACACTTCTCTTTTTTGTTGATGACAAAGGGGGAGAAGTATGATGTTATAAGTAAAGTTTTATGATAACATGTTGCTTGGATTTTTGAATCAAAGAGTTCTATCAATATGACATATTGATAGAGGGAGTTTAGTTAAACTCTGGGAGTTTGTTTAAACTCAATCATCAATTGGTTGTCATCATCAAAAAGGGGGAGATTATTGAATCTTAGATTTTGATGATGAAACCAATGGATAGTGTTTATTTGATTTACGTTTTGAGTGACGCAGGAAGCTTCGATCAAGGAGAGATAATTGAAGCAGGAAGAATCATGTTAGGCCGGAGGAAAATAGGTTAGAAGATTAGATGTCACACTGAAGGATCGGTCGACGTATCGATAGAAGGCTTCGGGCCATGGTTTCGGGCATCAGGCCAAGAAGAGTGGATATTGTTAGGATCAAGAGAGGCACTAAGAGGGGGGATGAATTAGTGTAGTGTAAAACTTTCCCAATTTCAGAAAAATGTTTGTTTCGATTAAAATTGTTTCCGATGAAAATGGTTTCGATTCAATTCGTTTCGGAGAGATTATGAACTTGAAAGCTTTCGTAAAAG
Source organism: Musa itinerans (assembly GCA_001649415.1). Taxonomy (NCBI): domain Eukaryota; kingdom Viridiplantae; phylum Streptophyta; class Magnoliopsida; order Zingiberales; family Musaceae; genus Musa; species Musa itinerans. Next base: position 9,614 of record LVTN01003744.1, read on the forward strand.
TGCAAGAGACGATTAAGGAGATTTATAGCACTTTCGGATTCCTCCTTCGATGAGGTCTCCGGCATCCACTAAAGGCCTTCCTTCAATAGGTGAAGACTAACCACTTTTTATAGCGCTTTCTCCTTTTCACGGGATTAGGAGAGAACCCTTACAAGTCTCACACCTCTCTTGAATGATCTCAAAACTTAGAAAGGGAGGAAGAGGACTCTAGCACTTGTTTACAACACTTTTACATCCCAATAACTCAAGATTATCTCAATACTTTTCATGCCTTTTCATGTAGAAAAGGGTGGGATATTTATTGACCCCAATGACTTTAAAAAATAGAGCCAAAAAGTGTCTCATCCCGGATTTTCGGGGTACTGGCGGTACCACCGCCATTATTGGGCTGTACTACCACCTAACACCTGATACTGAGCGGTACTACCACCCAATCTAGGCAGTACCACCTCCTGATAGAGCTCGGAGATCGAGCTCTGGCGGTACTACTACTTGACAAGGGCGGTATCATCACTTGCAGCAATAATTGCCAGCGATACCACTGCCCAGTCTGGGCGGTACCACCGCCCAGTCCACTTAGGAGACTGGGTCTTCTGGGCGGTGCCACCGTCGGCTATGTTTTTAGGGGCTGATTGGGCTGTTCAATCCGGCCCAAATCAGCCCTTTTAAGGGCCCAGTTGGCCCATAATTAAGTTAGTGGGATTACCTCCCAATCCTAACTTAATTTACAGTCTAACTATGATAATTAAGACATGATCACAATACTTCTTGTTTTGGTGTGTCAATTGCTCTTCCAGCGAGCTTCCAACGTACTTCCGGCAAACATCCGACGAACTCTCAGCAATGCTTCGACGGACACCCGATAAGCTCCCAGACTTTACGATGATCTTCTTGGCAAGCTTTGACGAGTTTCTTTGGCAAGCTCCTGGACTTCTTGGTTGGTTCCGGCAGAACTTTCGACGAACGTCCGAACTTCCGGCGAACTCTCGAACTCCCAACGTGATCTCGATCTTGACTCCGGCACAACACCTGCTTTATGTCTTACTGCTATTATAGTTAATCCTGTACACTTTTCTCAACATATAGATTAGATCAAATAAATTACAATTGACTTCATCATCAAAATCCGAGATTCAACAATCTCCCACTTTTTGATGATGACAATTAATTGATGATGGAGTTAACATTAACTCCCCCTATCTATATGCCATACTTGAGAAAAGACACTCTTGAATTCAAAGCCTTTGAATTCAAGTATCAAACTGATAAGTTAGGTTTATTTAAACTTATCAACAGACACATCATGATTCTTATCATAATCTAACATTCTCAAGATATAATGCCAAGTATGATGTCCAGTCATGACATCCATTTTCAAGTATGATATTTCAAATATGAA
>LVTN01003747.1:0-17053 GCA_001649415.1 Musa itinerans
CTCACCGTCGTGGCACAATCTTTGAGATTGTATCAGGCGGTGGTACCGCTCAGCACTGCCCCCCAGGCGGTGGTACCGCCAGACCTGGGCGGTGGTACCGCCCAGGGCAGTGTCAGTGTCAGACTAACGATGGACGGTAGTACCGCCCAACGCAGGCGATGGTACCGCCCGTGCCCGGGGAATCCGGGATGGGAAAGTTTTAGACTCCACGTTTGAATCAACTTGAAGCCTATAAATACCCCTCTCATCCATGGTTAAAACACACAAGCACATAGAGTCTAAAAGCAAAGAAACGCTGCTGCAATCTCTTTAGAAATTCTCTCCTCCAAGTCTAAGTGTTAGAATTCTGTTTAAAGAGGAGAGTGAGTGCTTGTAAGGGTTATCTCCTAAACCCAGTAAAAGGAGAAGAGGGGTGTAAGAAGGTGGTTGGTTTTTGCCTATTGAAGGAAGACTGTTAGTGGATGCCGGTGACCTCGACGGAGTGGATGTAGGTCACGACGACCGAACCACTATAAAATTGCCGTGCTCTCTGGTTTGCATTTTATTTTTGCTATTACCTTACTACAAACCTTTTTAAGTGCTTACTGCCTTCAATTCATTACGTACGCTTTCAAATTAAGTTTCTAAAATCGATTTTCAACATAAACATATTTTATCATACGAAATGTTTTAAACGGACGTATTTTACCGCTGCACTAATTCACCCCCTCTTAGTGTCGACTTCGGACTTTCGATCCTAACAAAGTATATGTATCATAAAGAGTTTAAAGACAAGCTAGCCAATAGATAAAGTACAGAAAATCTCATATATAGTCTTGTTTCTAACGATGATAGTCTAGACACATTGGTTATGCATTCTTACCTCTTTGGGAAGAATCTAACAGTTGGGAATAAATAAGTAAATAAATATATAAAGTCGGGGTGGTGACACAAACATTATTGAATATGTAAGAGATTATATATTAATATTGATGGTATGGTCTAATTTATTAGTATATATAATTTAGTTTATAGAATAATTTTGAATCACAAGTAAATAACAATATAATTTCAAAATTTCTGTTTATAATATATTTTTTGTAAAACTCTTTTAAGCTCTGAATATCTTTAAATATCTATGAAACATGAAGAAATTGAGTGTCAAATATCACAAATATATTATTATATAGAACATTATCATATTAAAAAAATTTAGATTTCACAGAAATTCATACCTGTTCAACCATTTTTTGTTATTAAGGTTGTAGTCATATTCTTCTATAACTTTTTCCTCAACATATTTCATATATTCACCAAAAACAGCATGAGCATTATGTATATTATAATCCACATCTTGTTCAACCATTTTTTGTTATTCTTATTCAAATATTTTATAGCTATCTTCATTCTCAACGATTACAAAAATCCTATTCAAATCAAAGTTAGAAAGTAGTAATTATGTCAAAGTATATTCTTCAATTTGATGTTGAACCTATTACGACTTCCCAAACAAAGTTTAAAGTTGTATGAAAATAGATCCGTCAATTTGGTCTAATATCTCATGACTTCTTTTCAAATCAAAATTAAAAGTTTGAAGTTAGGTAGAAGTGTCTCATTCAATTCAACTTGTATCTCATGACTAGCCACTTTTGATTCTAGGATTGTCAAAAGTTGTGTTTGATTGAAATTCTCTATCTCTACTTAAATATTAAATATTTCATTTAAAAAAGGATCATCCCGTCAAAAGTAGCTTGGTATTAGTATTCAATTGACATTGAAAATCTATAATATTAAACAAATATGAGTGTTTAATATTATAGGGGATGAATGTATCAAGTCGATAAAAAAAAACCCAAACAACATCTCAAACCATGACTTCTGCAAATTTAGATTAACAACACCTCTCACCTCATGACCTACGTAGTGATGAACCTTTACCTTAACGAATGGGCTGCTTAGTCATAGAGAAGACGAGTTACATGATCGTCACACTAGGAATCCATGATCAACATCGTCTAACGAATGCTTTGGCGATGCAGCGAAGGCTCCAGCAACCCAATTACACTTAGCATTGTCGTTAGGTCACAAGAAAGACGAGTTGCATGATCTCCACACCAAGAGTCCAACCTTGGACGATCGGCGTCATCTAACGGATACTTCGGTGACAGTCAAGGCTTTGACGTCCCAGTTACACTCAAAGATAGCGAAAGAATCTGACGATGCAACCAAGGCTTCGGTCACCGAGCCATGAAGTCTTCCACGAATGGATTGGCAACGTAGCAACGATGACTTCCACAAATGCTTTTGTGATGCAACAACCTATGCTTCCACAAATGCTTAGCAAACGTAGTAAACAAGCCTTCCACCAAAATGCATCGAAGCCTTTGATGTCGATGTAGCGAAGGATTTGACAACATAGCACCGAAGCTATCCATGAGTGCTTCATTGACAAAGCTTATCCACCACATTGGGTTGCTTGCTCACGTGAATGAGCATTTTGGTGAACTTTGTCTATCTGATAAAAAACAATACTGAGACCTCTTTCCAGTAAAATGCCCTATATATATATATATATATATATATATATATGGCAAATTTATCATAGTCAACTTATTACTTTTGACTTTGACTGTATGGTTAGTTGGGACCAGCAGACACATTTATGGACCTTCACAATCAATATATATAAGGGAATTAAACTATGGCACTTCTTGGACCCTAATTTTTTGGAAATTGAGATCTCTCTAATTAGACTTTCATAAAGTAGAAAAATAATAATAGGGGTCATAACCTATCTAAACATACAAAGTTTAAATATAATCTATTTTTTATTATAAAATATAAAATATAGTATAAATTAGTCTGAGTTAAAAAAGAATATAAATTAAAACTTTATTAAAGATTTTTGATATTATTACAAAACAACTGTTTTGGAAGGTATCTCTAAGAACATATCGATACTAGAGTTCCTACTCTGATGATATATAAGTAAGTTCTCTAAAAAATAAGAATATATGTGTGTTCTTTTTACTTTATATATTGTTGATAAACGCAAACCGATCCGAAAGTTCAAATTCTCGCATAATATATACTATGAGAATTGTATAGTAAACAGTGGAAAATGAAAGATAGGGTGGCATAGTAAGATTTAAAGGAGCACGTGTCATCCTTAGGTTCACACGCACAACGTATGAAGTCATCGTAGTTACTATTTATTATATGACAGCAAGGGACATATCATTCTGGCTGGTTTGTAAGATATGTGACGTGTATGTCCAATTCACCTCGTAACAAGCATACTTTATCATATGATATTGGTTTTAAAGTGTCACGTCGTGTTTTGGAAACATACTTATATTTTTAATATATAATTGAAAAAAATTTAAGTGAATATATTGTTATAAAATACTTTGAATATTTAATAAATGATCGATAAAAACTAAATTTTAGATGTGCATTCATATAAGTGTTATTTGCTAAAATTATATTTCAAAAATTTATTGAATATTTTATAGTAAATTTATCCTTTAATAATTTTAATATTTATTTAAAAGTGAATACATATTTTTAAATAAAATAAATAAATAAATGTAATCTTATAAAAATTTTGATGGCCAAATTATATAATAACTAAAAAATATAATCATATAAATAAATATAATTTTTTTTTAAAAAATAACTAAAATTTCACTTTATATAAAATATAAATTATATTAGTTTCTCATTAAATTATTTTGATAATTTTAGATAAAATTATGAAGTACATTTGAAAATTAAAAAAAAATATTAATATTCCTTAAATATTGAGATGCTAATACTATCCTAAGATGACATCAGTATGGAACATTTTTAATATAACATCTAAGTCAAATATTATTAAAAAATAATTAAATATTAATTTATATTTAAAATACATATTAGATCCTCGATACATATTTTAAATATGATTTCAAATTTATCCCTAGTCTTCGAGACTTCAAATTATATTATATTGCTCACGTGAGTGACTAGTGTTCAATACCCACTAAATTTGACTTGTGTCAGATACGGGTTGAATCTTGGCATGGATTCTTCTTGGTGCTGCTGACTCAGATTCGTACCCTTTGCAGACAACGGATGCCCCACACGACCTACCCACTTACTCCAATATCTCGATCTGACGGTCTGGATCAGATCACTGGTCTCCCTTCTGTGTCTGTTGCGAAACTTCAGCCGTCAGATCCTTGATGACCGGTCTTGGCTACTCGACCTTTCAATTCGACGGGAAAAAAAGCTCTTTTTGCACCCAGAAAGAAGTGGATAGAGAGGAGTGGAGTGGAAACCGATGTGACGAAGGAGAGAGAAACCCTATTGTATCAGGGAAGAGAGGGGCGGTTCTCGAAATGCAAGAAAATTCGGAGGCGATGGGGCTGCGGAGTCTTGAGATCTCGCGATATGGGGTTCACAGCAACTTTGGGGGGTGGGTTCGAAGGGAAAGGTGGTCTTTTTAGGTGTTCTTGCGTTATCTTGTTGTTTTCGTGGTGATCCTTTTGGCAGTTTTTGGTTTTGAGAAGGAGGAAAAAAAGAGGGTTACTATTCCCGCTTCGTGGGGATGGATCGGAGGGCGCTGGATGATATCATTCGGCGGCTGCTGGAAGTTAGAGGGAGTCGACCGGGGAAGCAGGTGCAGCTGTCGGAGGCGGAGATTCGGCAACTGTGTGTTGTATCGAAGGATATATTTATGCAACAGCCCAACCTTTTGGAGCTCGAGGCGCCTATTAAGATCTGCGGTAAATTCTTATCATTTCTTTGATCTTGTTTATGTTTTGTACATGGAGTGATTTGATAGCTCTGGATTTTTAGAGGAAAATGTTGTGATTATTAGTCAAATATGCTTCAGTGGAAATTTTTTTTTTTTATTTCATGCCGTCGGTTGTTTGAGCTCTCCGAATCGGCAAAAAGGTTTAGCAATTTGGAAGCTTGCAGTTTAATCTATTTTTATTTCGCCCATTATCTGCTTTTCTAGCACTAGCTATGAGATTGCTACAAATTAGAGACATTTCAGTTAGTTAATTTCCTACCCTTGTCTTACCTGCTTATAGATTGATGGATTTTTTTTATGTGCTAAATGGTAGCTAGTTTAAGTAGGACAATATCAGTATCTAAGAATGATTTTTCGGAAGTAATGTATAGTGATATTGAAAGATAAAACTTTTACAAAGGGTTCCATAAAAAGGAAGTGGACATGGTCTTGTCTATTGGGACTAGGATTTTTCTGTATGCACTAAAAATATTATTTCTGCAGTGTTGAGACACACGAGTTGTGTTTCTGTTTAAGTGGGAATAATGAAACATTTAGTTGGTCTAAATTCGAATTTATGACAATTTGTCATCTGATCTTTTTAGGAATCCTGTCTAATTGTATTTGTATGTTTCTAGGCGGCTATCGATAGGTTCTTATGACAAATTATGAGGCTTGTACTTTGTAGCACCACATTTTGTCTTTGTAATTAATGACAGATGGTGATATTAGTCATCCACCTTATGATCATTGAAATCCTTTGATCTGCCCAAAATGGCTTGCTTGTACCTTTATACACTGTTTGAATTTTTATGTCTGGATAACCATAGCAGTATTCTGGAATCTGCTCTGAATTCTTACTTAAGAATTATGCTTTATATATAGCCTAGCCCATAGCGGTAGTAGAATTGTTGGAGTACTATGCCATTAAAACAGTCATCTATAAAAGAAATAACCAGTGGTAAAATAATATTTTAAGAGGCGACATCTATTACGATTCTGATTTCAGTTATAGATGGTTAAGAGTAACTAAAGATTACCTTCTAGTTGCATCTTTTATTGATTCACCTACACTGGAGACATGAAAAAATTAGAAAAGTTGCTGCATAAACAATCAGCGATTTAAAAAGGCGCTCGGGCGCTCGCCTAGGCGCTCGGGCGAGGTGAGGCGAGGCTCGAGCGCTCGACTTCATTTCCAAGCGGCGCGCTTCAAAGAGGCGTCGCCTGGGCGCTTGCCCGAGCCCAAGCGCCGGGCGCTTCGGGCGAGCACCCGGGTTAAACCAGGCGACCGAACCAACGTTTTAGGTCTGGTTCGGTCTCCGGTGTTTTAGTTGGTTTTAGGTCTAGTTCGGTCTCCGATGTTTTGGTTGGTTCAATCGAACCAACTAAAGCACCGATATCAGCCTTCCTCTCGTGACTTCCCAACCCTAACCCTGCTCGTCGCTGTCGCTCCCATTGCCGTTGCCGCTACTCGCTGCTACTGTTGCCGCTCGCCGCTCCCGCTGCTCATTGCTACTGCTGCCACTATCGCCGCTCACGGCTCCCGTTCCTGCTATTGCTGTCGCTGCTCGCCGCTCCTGCTCCCACTGCCACTGCTCGCTGCTACACTCCCGCTCCCGCTGCTCGCCGCTCCCGCTCCTGCTCCCGCTGCTCGCCGCTCGCCGCCGTCGCTTCCTCTTTTCTCAGTCAGCAGGCTCAGCACCCCTTTACCCTTCTTTTAATAGTATACGTATACTGTATACTGTTAATATTATTAAGTTTATTTGAAATGATTAATTTTCAATACTATTAATAGATTAATAATATATTATTTTGATTTTAATACTATTAATTTTTATTTATTTGAAATTATTAATTATATTATATATTTTTATATTTTAGCGCCTCGCTTTGCTCGGGCGAGCGCCTAGCGCCTCGGGCATTTTTTGACCTTGGCGTCTTTTAGCGCCTAGCGTTTTTTAAATCACTGTAAACAATATTCTTTGTCTCCAGACTCTATCTTTTGTTACACTTGAATGGCGAGTAGTTTATGAAGTTTCTGTTTTGGTATTTACAATTCCAAACCCGTGGAAATTGATTATTCAATGTAGATGAAAGTATCTGTTAGCTATTGGCACCTTTCTTTTCATGCCAAACTGCTCAAGGTTAGACCCGCTAGATTAACTCAGATCATATTCAGAGAATTTGATATAGTAGCAAAACATGTTTTGGTTTTGATGTGCAACATTGAATATCTTTGTCTAGTTATTCTGATATTTGACATGCTTAGATTTATTTCTGTTTGATGTATCAATAGTGTACTCGTTGATTTGAGACTTTGATTACTTAATTTTTAAACGTTGTATCGAATGAGAGCATGGTAAATTGGCCTACTGGTATGTGGACACTAGGGGCCTTGCTTCTATCTGGCTTTGTGAAGCACAAACAGCTCTGCACATGATTTGAGTCGAAAAGCTTTTGTACATGCTGTTTTTCCTAGTTAGCTAATTTCTAGGTTCTTTCAGTGTCCGTTGGTAGTTCTGTTGGCTAAACATATGTGCCGTTCTTTCATTTTGAAAACAGGTGATATTCATGGCCAGTATTCTGACCTTTTGAGGCTTTTTGAATATGGTGGGTTGCCACCTCAAGCCAATTACTTGTTCTTAGGTGACTATGTAGATCGAGGGAAACAAAGCCTAGAGACCATATGCCTACTTTTGGCCTATAAGATTAAGTATCCAGAGAACTTTTTTCTTTTGAGGGGCAATCATGAATGTGCATCTATAAACCGTATTTATGGGTTTTACGATGAATGCAAGCGCAGATTCAATGTGAGGCTCTGGAAGGTCTTCACAGATTGTTTTAATTGCCTACCCGTGGCAGCTCTTATTGATGAAAAGATTCTCTGCATGCATGGTGGTCTCTCTCCGGACTTGCATGATTTGGATCAAATTCGAAATTTAGCATGTCCTACTGATGTGCCAGATACTGGGTTGCTTTGTGATCTTTTATGGTCAGATCCTAGTAATGAGATTCAAGGTTGGGGAATGAATGATAGAGGAGTATCTTATACTTTTGGGCCTGATAGAGTGACTGAGTTTCTTCAGAAGCATGATCTGGACCTGATCTGCCGTGCTCACCAGGTTATGATTAACCCTCTCTTATTTTTTCTTCCCTATATTATTTTGCAAAAACATCTGTACTTCTAATCTTACTTCTCTTCCTAGGTGGTAGAGGATGGATACGAGTTCTTTGCTGACAGGCAACTTGTGACAATTTTCTCTGCCCCAAATTACTGTGGGGAATTTGACAATTCTGGTGCCATGATGAGTGTAGATGAAACCTTGATGTGCTCATTCCAGATTTTGAAACCTGCAGAAAAGAAGGCAAAGTTTGGGTTTGGTGGTATGCCTCCAACTAAAACTGGAACCCCTCCCTCTGGCACTAAGGTATGGTGCATCTTTTTCTCAATAGTTATTTTTATTTCCTAACATATATTAGAATCAATGTTTGATTTTGTTGATAAAAACCACATCTGACTTTAATTGCCACTAGTTCCAATCCTGAGTAACTCTAGTTGCATAAAGCATGAAATGCTCCAGATTTATCATTGCTGTTAAGTTCCTTCTGTATCAGCAAAACATAGAAAAAAACTTGGGTAGATTATATGTCCTCTGATGAATATATGAACATAGGAGGACACAAGTTTAAAATTTATATGTTAGGTTACAAGTATTGAAACAAAAAGTATGTGAGGCATCAATAGGCATGATTAGTCTATCGAGATTGGCATACAGATATTTCATCTTTTGAGGAGGCTTGTTTGACATTTTAATTAGTTTTGCACTAGTTTTCTTTTAGAGTTAAATATATTAGTGAGAACAGTATCACTGGGATTTAGTCTACCTTCTTATTTTTTATTAAAATTTATGTTCAATTATTTCAGTAACTACTCTGATGCGCTTGACTGTACTTTTATGGTATATCCTGATCCACATGGCATCTTTATTTGGATCCTGTAACAAATTTGTCTACACCTTTTCAATGAGTTGTAGCACATAAATTTCTGCATGTGCTTGACTGTACTTTTATGGTATATCCTGATCCACATGGCATCTTTATTTGGATCCTGTAACAAATTTGTCTACACCTTTTCAATGAGTTGTAGCACATAAATTTCTGCATGAGTGAATTCATGTAACTTAAGTACATACCCATAGGGAGACGAGTATCTAGAAAGGGAGTGGTGGATATTGGCTCTAATGATGAAGACTTGGTACCAATCTGATGTAGAACAACTAGGAGGAAGAGAGCAGAGAAATTGGAGGGTAGAAGTGGACAGTGTAGGAAGCACTTGAGCAGTAGAGAGACAGAGGAGAATAATATTAATCATTTTCATACGAAATAATCTCATGTTGCTAAATCCTCTACTTGCAGAACCCAAATCATCATGAGTCTCAAAAACTACATTAATTTAACTCACAATTCCAACAAGTTAATCTCAAGTTCCAAGACTACAGAAATGAACACCTATTCCCTAGTCTTTAGGTCTTCTGCCAAGAGTAAATCTTTTTAAAAATTCTTAGTTGGGTCTCCATCTGAAGTACATCAGGAATTCTGTTTATTTGAAGTTCTCAGAGTTTAATTTATGCAATTGGATGTGATGTTTTACCTGGTTTTTCTAACTGATCTGGCATTTTTAATCTTCATGATTTCTGTTGTTTGATCTAACATATGGCCATTTCTTGAACATAGTGGGAAGGAGTGTAAAGCGACTGTTGTTAAGAACCATTCAGTTAATTCTTCCTCATCAACTGACTTCTTTTTTGCAGTCTTCTCTTGGTGCAATGCACAATCTTTGAGAACTAGTCATGGCATGCTGCCCACTGGTCACTCTTTCAAAAAGATTCTGAACAGCGTATATGATGACCAACTGTAAAATATTCCAATTAGAACCTTTTTCCGTTTACATTGGCACATGTCTTGATGCCTATGTACAATTGAATGTAACACAAACATATGGAGTTAACTTGACGCATGGCAATGAATGTGGTTGGATCGGAACAAAGGTGGAGTTGGCGCTTGAGGAAAAAAAGATAACCCTAGTTGCTTTCTAAGCTTGTGTATGGTGTACGCTAATCACATGTCCTCTGAAGGAACACCATTTTGTTTCCTTTTACTTTTTTGCTTACGTGATATTCTCTGTTGCATGCTATTGTGATGTTTGTCAAAATCTCTGGAGTTATGTAAGTTTTCATTTTGATGAGAATTAAAACCTGATGCATCTAATGGTCATTTAGAGCAACTAAAATTTCAATGGTGTACTGCAACCAATGTGTCCTTGTTGCTAAAAGTTGAAGATGCATCCTGGAAGCAGTAATGTATGTCTCAAATATATCTTTCCATGTTATTTTTTTTATCCTAATTCTTGCACTAACTTGGGTGGAAATTATGACAATAATGCTATGAGTAGTGTCTGTGGTGGTAGATGCTGAATTTGGAATTTCTTTGGTAACATGTTTAAGAAGGTTAATGGTATGTTTTATCATGGCAGTAAGTACTCATGAGATCATTACTAGCTTGGAGAAAGGAAAATTAGATTTCAGAATGATAATATCTGTAGTTCTTTGTCTTTAGTTAACTGGACTCAAGCAGGCAAAGGTTTTAATGCACTCAGCATTTCGCAAAGCACTTGATGATTATTTTTAATGCTGAAAAAATGGAGAATTTTCATCTTCTTTAGTGTACCTAATAATGCTGATTGTTTGGAGGACACTCAAACTGGGATACTATCCCAGATTGTGAAGTTTGTGTACTGAACTTTTTTGTGATTACAATCTCTCCGGTTAAAATCTCACTCTTCTTTGGTACAAGTGTTTTGGAAACCCCATATGCTGTGACTTTAGGAGTTTATGCTGTAATCGGTCAACAGGATCTAGTGCATTTCATGAGATAACACATTATTGTTGTGTCCTGGAAATTCAAGAGTAGCCTTTTTTCCACCCAAGATTGTTGTGCTTCTCTACTGCTTGCTGTTCTTACCTTTTACGTACTAAAAGTATTTGTACTTGAAGCATGGCTGCAAACATGAGAATTCATGGTCTCTTTTACTGCATCAAGATGACAAATTGTGATGCGGTTAAGATAAAAAGTATTGTTCCCTACTTGATTTCTCTTAAGTGCATCTGGTTTCCATCAAAACCTCATTATATGCAATCCGTTAGTTACGTGATGCTTCTGTTATATTACCGGAATTACATAATATGATATTTGATATTTTTATAATTTTAAATATAAATTATTTGGTTTCACTTATAATGTTTAGGAATGAGCTTTAGATGATAAAAAGAGTACTTCAACTAATATTTTTAGCCTCAAATTAGGAATTATATCTTGGAGTTCAAAAAATAAAGCAACAACTGCGTTATCGATATCGGAAGCAGAATATGTAATCGCAACATTAGTAGTTTGTCAAGCAATATAGCTTAGGAGATTTCTTGAAGATTTTTATCAAAAACAAAAATAAGTAATATAAATATTTTGTGATAATAAAGCCACAATTGCAATGACGAAGAATTCAACATTTCATGGAAGAACGAAACATATAAAGATACGCCATCATTTCATCCGAGATCTTATAACAAGTGGAGCCATAGCGATGAAGTATTGTGGAACAGATAAACAAGTTGCGGATATCCTCACCAAGTCACTTACATTCAAAAGCATGTTTATTACATGTCGCAAATCAGTGTATATAACTATAAATCAAGGGAGTGTTGAGAATTGATTCATAGTAGTTATCTAGGTAGTTATAATATTCTAGGTAGTTTTAAGCATGTTTCAAGAAGTGGCCCATGATCTAGAAGTTATATGGTAGTTTCTACAACTACCTCAATCATGGGTGACATAGTGGAGTGAGGTAGTTACCACTAGGTCCTATAAATAAGACCATAGTTTCTGAAACAAGATAGGAAGGAGAATATACTTGGGAATATCTTGTAAGTGTTCTATGTCAATCCTTTTGTTTTAAATACTACATCGATTTTCTTGATCGTAATGATTCTTTTACTTGCATCATAGTATTCTGTTTTTATCGTTTCCTTGCTCCTCCATCCCCAATAGTTAAAGGGGGTTATGCTCTCACACGATATGATACGTCAGCATGCAGACTATCTATGTCACACCTCAATTAGTTCCATATCGATAGTAGACAAAGACCAAGATTGATTTATAAGGGTCTGATAAGTGTATTATAATAATTTTAATTTAAACATTTTGGTTAATGATTTGGATGAAATGGAGTTATTGGTTAGTTAGCCTATCGGATCGTGACAATATGTTAATGTTTTTATTGACATAATTCTATTCAAGCCCGATGATGGATTAGCTTGAATTGGTTGATCTATGAGTTACTCCTCAAGAGCCTTTCCGAATCTCCATATAAGATCAATTCCATCCAATGCTTAAGTCAAGATGTTGAAGGTAAAAAGGAAACAAGTGTGTGGAAGAGGGAAAAGAGAATGAAAGAGAGACTATTATACCTATCAATGGTTTGGATTACTATGATGGATGCAGAGGTAGCACAAGTATCTGTTGAGATGGCAATTGAGTTGGCGTAACTTCCTATAGATGACATAACCTCGTGCTGAGGTGGCTCGATTGCTTGTTGATATAGCGTAACTGTGGTAATACTCCGCTAAGATGCCTTAACTGCCTACTGAGGTGGTGCAACAGCCCATTGAGGTGACGCAACTGCTTGTAGAAGTGGCTCAACCACTGTTGAGGTGGTGGTTGACTTGCCATAATTGCCTATTCAAGTGGCATAATTCCCTCTTCATGTAGGAGTTACTGATGAGATTAGGAAGATGCTCTGAAAAAATAATATAACCAATAGGAATCAACAATAGCTGAGTAGGCACCTCCCATATATTCTCTCAAAGTATGTATGAAAATAATAATAATAGATATAATATTAGTAAATCAAATCCACATCCAATCGTACAATCACTAGTCTTAAAAAAAATAGTCTTAGTAGCATAAATAAGAACATGTATGATCAATTAGGTGGTGCAACAGCCCATTGAGGTGACGTAACTGCTTGTAGAAGTGGGTCAACCACTGTTGAGGTGGTGGTTGACTTGGCATAATTGCCTATTCAAGTGGCATAATTGCCTCTTCATGTAGGAGTTAGTGATGAGGTTAGGAAGATGCTCTGAAAAAATAATATAACCAATAGAAATCAACAATAGCTGAGTAGGCACCTCCCATATATTCTCTCAAAGTATGTATGAAAATAATAATAATAGATATAATATTAGTAAATCAAATCCACATCCAATTGTACAATCACTAGTCTTAAAAAATAGTCTTAGTAGCATAAATAAGAACATGTATGATCAATTCTCATATCACATTGTGTAAGCCGAACACATGACGGAGCATTCTCCCATAATAGAAGAAGATTCTTAATCCCTTTGGATGAATTTTATAATATCCTAATAATAGCATATGGAGAGAATTCATATCGTACTTTTAATAATAGATGTAGTATGTCTCTCACTTGCTAAAGTGAGGGCACATTCCTTCCAACAACAGATAAAAAAATCATTAATCATCATGTTTGATAGCATACTAGATCTCTGAAAGAAATTACCCTACTAATATATTAGCCTATTGAACATGGGTTATTCATGTTCTAGTATTATATAAAAGAAATTACCCTATCAATATATTGGCCTATCTATTATCGAACATGGGTTATTCATGTTCTAGTATTATATTAAGCTTAAGAATAATGCTACCATGTAGATCCATAAAACCCATAAATCATCAATTAATATAATAAATCACACCCTAATTAATCCTTAATTCACCTTAACCCTAGTTGAATCGGTTCTATTGACTTAAAGCAAGCTCAATTCAGTCAGAATTTAATTGAACCAACCCAAAATCCACATGGATTGACCTAGAATCATCCTAAATCATTATAATTTGTACATAGTTAGGTTCAATTTGGGTTAGACAAGCTTTGAACGGTTTAAGTCAATTTGAAATCATTTTGAACTGGTCTAGATTGGTATTGGCTTCAACTTTAATCATGGATCAATTTGGGCCCAAATCATAGAATCAGGACTAACATAGATACTGGGCCAACCCATGCTCAACATATGCTAAATTAAGACCGGAAAGGGGTTGGGTGGGCTTAGCACTATGCTGGGTTGGTTCTGGACCAGTCCAATACTAACTCATGTGCTCGACACGTGCATGAGGGAGGGACAGGGAAGCAGGCCGGCCTATGATATCGGGCCGCATTGCACCCTCACTATGCCAATACTAACTCATGTGCTCAACACGTGCATAAGGGAGAGAAAGGGAAGCAGGTTGAGCTAACCCAACACCGATTACTTTGAACCAAGCTAACCATCTTTTGAGCCCAAACCATAGGTCCTGATTCTGACTTGGGTTAGATTTGACTCTAGCTGACTTGGATTTTAATTTTGTTTTATTTTAATTTTGTTTTCTTTTTTATAGAAACTTTAAAATTTTATGGTAATGCTGATTAATTTCTAAAAATTATAGAATACATATTAATGTTCTATTCATGCAGCTTATAAAATTATCTAAAAACTACTTTTATGAATTAAGTGTAATAATTCATGTAATATATCTAGAATTCATGAAACTTCTCTAATTGAAAACCTAGAAAATATTTATAAAACACAGAGAACATGATAAAACTATCTAATCATCAAAACTAAAATATCTAACCATGATTAAATGGATCTAATATCACAGTTAACAAATTTTGAAAATCACAAAAATATTCCTAAACATTCTAAATCAAGTTATGTGCCCCTTGGTCATGAAAGTAAGAAATTTATATACTAGAAATATTATGTTAAAAAGAACTAGAAATATATGAAAAACAGTAGTTAAGTATGAAATACTCAACATAATTCATCATAGAATTAAAGTAAATAACTAATGTTTTAAGTATACATCAAATAAATTTCTATTCTTGGATATGCATATCAACATACTTCTCATACTTTAACATCTTGGCATTGCTGGATATAGATCACATTGCCAAACCTCACCCTAAGGTTTGATTTGACAACTTTATTTATCTTGATCTCTAGTTCTCCGTATGTATCATCAACTAAAGCACTACAAATTGTATCCCTCTTTTTATTTCCCTACAAAAATTAAACATTAAAAGGACAATGTTATATATAAAGAGTAAAGTTTTAAAGTTTACACAATCTAATGTCTAATATATTTAAAAATATCAGGAAAATTTTCATGTCCCTAAATGGGACTATAAAGTTTAGTAACTTAGATCACATGTCATCTAAGTAAATCAATTATTTTATTAGATCAGAATAATAATTGTTATCAAAATATATCTATTAGCATGGGTCAATAAACTATAAGGGAAAGAATAAATTGAATTTTTATATTGTGTTAGACGAGCATACTATCTATCATTAAAGGTCAATTTTATGAATGATACATATGATTAGTGGAATGTAAAAGTAGTACATTTCATGTGGCTCATTGAGTTATTGTTCCTTTGTTTTGTGTTGTGCAGATCAAATACTTGGGTCCACCAAAGCCATAACAGGGGATTAATGCTCTATGCTACCACGTTATCTTCCGATTAAGTGTTTTTATGTTGTGGGTCTCTCATATTTTTGACTTTATAGATTAGTTTATCATTGTTTGTGAGAAGAGCTAAATTAACAAATAAAAAAAATTAGTAAAGTTATATGGACAAAGTAATGAAAACCATGTTCATGATTAAACTCAAGGATTCTCTTAAAACTCAAAGGAGTCATATAAGACGAAGAATACAAAAAGCAAAAGCATAAAGGTTAGCATATGTTATAATAAATACCATGATAACAAAGCTTGAAATATAAGAAAAATTACATTTAATTATAAATTACTCAAATAATTCATGAAAAGATGAAAGTAACTAACTCAATTCATCTTGATCATCAATTCTTCAATGTATCATTAGCTAGTTGATAATGGATTATTTGGTCGATTGGTCATTGGTGTGACTCGTAAGTTCGTGAGGAATTATCCGTTTTAGGCGATGTGTGTACCCATACGATTTTGTTCTTTCGAGGCATATAAGTTTCAAAATGCACTTTGTAAAAGAGATCCAATGGACTTATAAGCTATTAGTTCTCATACTCCTTAACCAATGTGAGACTAAATAATCTTATCACTAGCAATAAAAATCTTATTCATCCTTTTATTATTTATAGAAATTAAATATTAAAATAATAATATTATGTTCATATGAAAATCAAACATTAAGAGAAGAATATAGGTCGGGGTGGCTAAACATGGTGCTAGATCAATTTTGGGCTATCCCAAAAAGGGATCACTTGCTTAGCATGTGGATCGAATGGGAGGAAAGGCATTAAGCTAGGGTACAATGGTGCATCATGACTAGGCCGCATTCGATTGGCTGCACTAGTCCATGTCGAGCCACAGCTTGCAAGCTACACTTGGCCTCCCCAAATTAGATTGATCTAATGGATTGCTATGTCGAGAGACCCACAAAAGCCTTTGAATATATGCTTGACCTACACTGAAGACTCGATGCCAAGCCTAACCGAGCCACATATTGGGCAAGCTAGTGTCAAGTCGTATTATGCAATTATGTTTGACCGAGCTTGGGTTTAGATATGAAGCAGGTCGAAACTCGGTTAAATCGATTTAAGCTTCAATTAATTTTTTTAAGCTTTTAAAAATTCATAATAATTTTAAGAAATATCAAAAATTGTAAAACCAATATATTAGGGTTCTGATAATGGATTAATAAGAAAAATTATATATATGATCAAAAAATATTTAACTAATATTTTTAACAGAATATAAAATTTATTTTTCAAGAATTAATGAGAAAACTTAATAAATTTAATTAAAAATATTTATCATTCAGAAAAATATATAATTAAAAAGGCAATGAATTATTCTTAAAGCACAAAAAATAAAAACAAAATTTTGAAATGATCAAAATTGAACTTTTAATCTACATTAATAGAGTTTTACTTGTGGACAAGTATAATATAATAATAAATTAATTCCAATAAAAAATTTCAAGGGATCAAAATTATATTATACTATCATAACTATGATACTTTATAATTTACATAATAATAAAAATGGAGAGTCAAATAAATTATCTCTCTAACATTATAATTTATATAATAATTTACATATGTCTCGCACCTCCTCGCTCAAACTGGATCCCCACTTTGCTTTAAAGAATAAGGAGAGCACCACGGGTCATTATAG
>LVTN01003749.1:1891-12584 GCA_001649415.1 Musa itinerans
TTGCTATCTTGAATATCACCAAGACTTGCTAGCTTGCATGATGATAAAACTATTTAATATGCAATGATTTGAACTTTTATATCCAAACACTTGAGAATTGAACTTCTCCTTTTTGTTGATGGTAAAGGGAGAGAAGTATAATCATGTTATGCATGATGACGTGTTACAAATATTCTTGATGAAATTTGTAATGACTTGAATTCAGCTTGAATTCAAGGTTCTATCAATGGCATATTGATAGGGGGAGTTTGTTTAAACTCTGGGAATTAAGATTAACTCCGTCATCAATTGATTGTCATCATCAAAAAGGGGGAGATTGTTGAATCTTAGATTTTGATAATGAAACAAATTGATAAGTGTTTATGTTTTAATCTACGTTTTGAGTGACGTAGGATGCTTCGATCAGGATGAGGATATTAAAGTAGGAAAAATCATGTTGTGCCGGAGGAAAACATGTCAGAAGATTAGACGTCGAGCCGGAGGATTGGTCGATGTATCGACAGAAGGCTTCGGGTCATGGATTTAGGCATCGGGCCAAGAAGAGCGGATATTGCGCCAAGAATATCAGAGTTGCGGAGTCAACTGGCCGATTGGGCAATAGGCCACAAGAGAGGATGATGCGTCGAAGAATCGGACGAAGCATCGAGGGACCAATGACATGCCGGACAACATGGTTAATGCTTAGTATTCATTATCTAGATCGAAGTGTGTTTTTACATGTGTAGGATAAACAATGATAGCAAAGCATAAAGCAAGATGAAGTCCTGGAGTCAAGGACGCGATTTCGTTGGGAGTTCAAGAGTTCGCCGGAAGTTCGGACGTTCGTCGGAAGTTTGCCGAGAAGTCTAGGAGCTTGCCAAAGAAGCTCATCAAAACTCACTAAGAAGATCTTTGTGAAGTCCAAGAGCTTGCCGGGAGTCCGCCGGAACATTGCCGAGAGATCGTCGGAAGTTCGCTGACAGATCGTTGGAAGCTCACCGGAAGAAACCAAGACATAGGGACTTATTTAGCTTATCAAATATCTTAGGAATCGTAGTTAGCACATAATTGGGTTTGGATTTAGGCCAACCCAATTAGGGACCAGTTGGGCCCATGTAAGGACTGTATTGGGCCTAATGAGAGGCCCAAACAGTGCCCTAAGAAGTGGCACCATCATGGCACAATCTTTGAGACTGTGTCAGGCGGTAGTACCGCCAGTCTGGGTGGTGGTACCACTAATATGGGCAGTGGTACCACCCAGCAAAGCCCCCCAAGCGGTGGTACTGCCAGACTGGGTGGTGGTACCGCCCAATGCAGTGTCAGTGTCAGACTAACACTAGCGGTGGTACTGCCTAGTGCAGGCGGTGGTACCGCTCGTACTCGGAAAACCCGGGATGAGATGTTTTTAGGCTCCAAGTTTGAATCAACTTGAAGCCTATAAATACCCCTCTCATCCCTAGTTAAGACACACAAGCACAGAGTATTCAAAAGTGAGAAAACGCTGCTGCAATCTCTTTAGAAATTCCCTTCTCTACTCTAAGTTTAGAATTATGTAAGAGAGGAGTGAGTGCTTGTAAGGGTTGTCTCCTAAACCTGTGAAAAGGAGAAGAGGGGTGTAAGAAGAAGGTTGATCTTCGCCTATTAAAGGAAGATCGATAGTGGATGCCGGTGGCTTCGACGGAAGAGGAATTGGAGAAGTGGATGTAGGTCACGACGACCGAACCACTATAAATCAGTTTGCATTTACTTTATGTTATTTATCTTAACTGCAAACTGCCTTCCTTACTTTACATCAAGTACATTTCTATACGCTTTCAAAGTTAACATCTTTACGAAATCGGTTTTATCGCAATGAAGTTTTTGAAGACGTAATTTTTACCGCTGCACTCTTAGTGCCGACCCTGATCCTAAAATCATGTACACTCGTTTTACGGATGTCGTCAATAGTCTAAGAGCTCTTGATAAAAGTTTTTCGAATTTGGAACTTATGAATAATGTTTTACGATCACTTTTTAAAAATTGGGATCGAAAGTAATGACAAAACAAGAATCAATGGACTTGAACTATTTTCCGATTAAAGAACTTATTGGGTCTTTGATGACCTATGAAATGACTTATATGGCACAAAACGAACATAAGAACAATCTTTCAAAGTATAAGAAGGATTTGGCACATCGAACACTAGAGTGATAACTCAAGTGATGTTGATAATGACTTTGAACTTCTCACTATAAAATTTAAAAAGTTTATGAAACAAAAATTAAAGAATAAAAATGAACTTAAAAAGAAGTTGCCAAAGAAGAAGAAAATATTCAAGGCGGCTTAGGATGAATCAAACTCATCCAATGACGAGGAGCAAACCGATGAAAATGAAACGATGAACTTCACTTTGATAACTCTCGACAATGATGTAAACAACTCAAACAAAACTCCTTTACTTTATTTTAAAATTACTTGATGATTTTTTATGAGTTGTTTTTAAATTAGTTAGTAAAAAAAAATTATAAAAATTATATCATGCTTCTTTTCTAGCTATTTTGAAAAAATGATCATGACAATTGCATATTTTATGAAAATACAATAAAATGTTAATCTAATGCTTGTACACCTAGTAAGATTAGTCTTATGTATGTGTTTAAGAAGCAATAATGTGTATCATGTTGATTTCCGCATTGATTTCTGAGTTTGATTGAAAATGCTTTATGAAATCATGTTTGATGATTATGCTTAATGAGTTTATATTTTAAAATTATGCATGATGATTATTGTGATTAATGACTTATTGATCTTTGCCATAATGAAAGTGCTTTTTCCTTTTTAAATGATGATATATGTTTTGATTTGGCAAAAAGGACAAGGACATGCTTGTGTGAAATCAAACCACTTAAATAAATGTTTGTATCATATTTGATGATTTTACATTTTAAAACTATGCATGATGAGTTGAAGTAATAATAGTTTAAACACATGAATCGACAATTTTTTTGTCATATGAATCATGATTCCTTCACTTGATACTCTAAATTTTTTATCATTCATGAAAAATTGAGACATTATGCATGAATCAAGTTCTCGTGTGAATCTATTTATATTGCTTTCATTGAATTTTCTTGAAAGGGATTTTGATTATTTTGATTATTTGAATTTGAATGAGTTTTTACCTATATCGTGATTTTGATTCCTTGGAATTACTTGAGACTTTTTTTGAATCAAGATATCTTCTTTATACTCTTACGATTTTTCTTGGTATTTTATTTAAAGAGGAGATTTACTATATGAATCATGAGAATTATTATATATGAAATGAAATCCTTTATGTGTTCTCCCATGACTCTATTTGCTATAGGAAAATCTTTATCTATATCATTGATCTTGAATTCTCGGAATCAAAACTTGATAATTTCTTTGTATAAATCAAGATCCCTCATTTTTATTCTCGAATGATTTCTTGTATTTTATTAAAGAGAATACTTATAAATATATCATGTCTTTTAGTATTCACATGATTTTTGATATTATCTTTCATGCATTGATGTGTAAATTCCTTTGTATTTGTGGTTGTAAACCTTATGTTATAAGTAGAGCATTGATGTAAAAATTAATACTATTATATTCTTCACTCTACTTCTTCCTTGTTTACAATAACAAATGGGAGAAAGAAAATTGCTAGCATATCAAGAGTACCAAAATTGCTAGTTTAAATGTTAAATTTAGGAAAATTGTTAAATCTCCAAAATGCATAAACTCTCCTATACATTCTTTTTCAGTTCATGATCTTGACCTCTTGATTTTTATGACTTGAATCTTCTTTATGAATCAAGATCGTTTCCTATTACTCTTTCTATTTACAAAAAAAGAAATTTGTCAAAAATGATATATGGTCTTTTGACATTCATGACTTATTTTTTTTGAAATATTGATGTAAATTCATCTTTGTTATTTATCTTTGTCATGATTTGAAGGTTGATGTAAAGGGAAAAATAATTACAAAATTGTATTATTCCCTTCTTTTTGACAATGACAAACAGGGAGATAAAATCTACTAGCTTACTAGCTAGCTTGCATACTTCAAGAAGCAAAAAGTTGCTAGTTTGCACATCATAAAGAGAAGCAAAAAGCTTGCTCATCTCAATAGATGCAAAAACATGCTATCTTGCATATATCAAAAGGTGTAAAAATTTTGTAAAAAACTTGCTAGCTTGCATGATGATAAATGCAATGATTTGAAATTATATCTCAAAAACTTGCTAAATGCACTTCTTTTTTTGGATGACAAAGGGGGAGAAGATGTGATGATGAGAATCATACATGGTAGGATGTAATATACTTTGATACCATGATGATTTGAATGATGCATGCAAAACTTATGATAATGATGCATGCAATGTAATGACATACATATAATGTGTTGCAAATATTCATGATGAAATTTGCGTTGACTTGAATTCAATTTGAATTTAAGGTTCTATCAATATGGCATATTGATAAAGGGAGTTAAGGTTAACTCCGTCATCAATTGGTTGTCATCATCAAAAAGGGGGAGATTATTGAATCTTAGATTTTGATGATGAAACTAATTGATCATGTTTATCTGATTTATGTTTTAAGTAACGCAAAAAGCTTTGATTAGGGAGAGATAATTAAAAGTAGGAAGAATCATGTTGGGCCGAAGTGGAACATATCAGAAGATTGGAGGTCGAGCTAGAGGATCGGTCGATGTATTGACAGGAGGCCTCGGGCCATGGGATCGGGCATCGGGCCAAGAAGAGTGAAAATTATGCCAAGGAAATCGGAGTTGTGGAGGTCAACTGGCCAATTGTGCAATAAGCCACAAGAGAGGATGATGCGTCGAAGAATCGGACGAGGCGTCAATGAACCAATGACGTGCCGGACAACATTTGATTAGCTTTATAATAATTATCTTAATCGAAGTCAATTTTAGGCGTAATTGGGTTTGAATTGGGCCAACTCAATTAGGGGCCAGTTAGTCCTAAGTTTGGGCTATGTTGGGCTAAGTGAAAGGCCCAAACAGTGACTCAACAGGTGGAACCATCATGGCACTGTCTCCGAGATTGTGTCAAGCGGTGGTGCCGCCCAAACATAGTCTCCAAGAGACTGTCAAGCGGTGGTACAACCAGATTGGGTGGTGGTACCGCCTAGTGACAGGGAGTTAGGTGGTGGTACTGCCTAGTATCAGTGCTGTAGGTAGTGGTACCGCCCAGCATAGGTGGTGGTATCGCTAGTACCCTGAAAACCAGGGATAAGCCATTTTTAGGCTCCAAGTTTGAATCCACTTGAGGCCTATAAATAACCCTCTCATACCTGCTCAGATTACATAAGAACTGAGTATAAAAATAAGGCAAAATTCTACTATAATCTTAAGAGTTCTCCTCCTCTAGTCTAAAGTGTGATTTCTGTTTAGAGAGGAGGTTATGGGGGTGCAAAGGTTCTCTCCTGAGCCTATCAAAAGGAGAATAGAGTTGTAAGAAGGAGGTTGGTCTTCGCCTATTGAAGGAAGTCTGTTAGTGGATGCCGGTGGCCTTGACAAAAGAGGAATCAGCGGAGTAGATGTAGGTCACGACGACCGAACTA
The DNA here is from genome assembly GCA_001649415.1 of Musa itinerans. NCBI lineage: Eukaryota > Viridiplantae > Streptophyta > Magnoliopsida > Zingiberales > Musaceae > Musa > Musa itinerans. The sequence goes on from LVTN01003749.1 coordinate 7,463, forward strand.
CTATAAAATCTAGTTTGCATTTCTTTTTGAGCAATTTACATTTATTACAAACTGCCATCCTTCCTCATTACTTTAGCTGCACACTCTTACGAATGTGTTTCAAGTTAACATCTTTCCAAGATCGGTTTTCATCGAATGTACGAAGAAATTTTTGAATCAATGTTTTTTTTTTTCGTTGCACTAATTCACCCCCCCTCTTAGTGCCGACTCGATCCTAACAACTGTTTGGGCCTTTCACTTAGCCCAAAATAGCCCAAACTTTAGTCCAATTGTCCCCTAATTGAGTTGGCCCAATTCCAACCCAATTATGTGCTAACTATGAATTTTAAGGCATACACTAAGTGAATCAAGTCCGGTTAGTCTAGGTTTCTTCCGGTGAGCTTCTAGCGATCTTTTGGCGAACTTCTGGCGATCTCTCAATAATGTTCTAGCGGACTCCTAGCAAGCTCCTGGACATCACGATGATCTTCTTAGCGAGTTCTGACGAGCTTCTTTGGCAAGCTCCTAGACTTCTCGGTCAATTCTGACAGAACTTTCGACAAACATCTAAACTTCCGATGAACTCTCAAACTCCCAATGAAATCTCGTTCTTAACTCTGAGACTTCATTTTGCTTTATACCTTCATCGCTATCATAGTTAATCCTGCACACACAAGCCAAAACTCTACTCCGATCTAGACAATTATATCAAATGTTGTCCGGCATGTCATTGGTTCTTCGACGCTTCATCTGATTCTTCGACGCATCATCCTCTCTTGTAGCCTATTGCCCAATTGGCCAGTTGACCACCATAACTCTAATTTCCTTGGCGTAAGTTTCACTCTTCTTGGCCTGATGCCCAAACTCATGGCTCGTAGCTTTCTACCGATACGTCGACTTATTCTTTGACTCGATGTCCAATCTTCTGATATGTTTTTCTTCAGCCCAACATGATTCTTCATGCTTTAATTATCTCTCCCTGATCGAAGCTTCCTACGTCACTTAAAACATAAATCAGATCATAAACACTATCAATTAGTTTCACTATCAATTGGTTTCATCATCAAAATCCGAGATTCAACAATTATTGGTTGGCACCATTGGTAGTTAATGCTGCCAAGTGGTGGTACAACCTTATCAGGTGGTGGTATCGCTAGAGCCCAATCTCCAAGGCTCCGTCAGGCGGTAGTACCACCAGACTGGGTGGTGGTACCACCTAGGGTCAAAGTGTTAGGCAGTAGTACTGCCCAGTACTAGCAGTGGTATCACCAATACCCCAAAAACCGGGGATGAGATATTTTTTAGCTTTAAGTTTGAATCCATTTGAGGCCTATAAATATCTTTCTCATGCCTGCTCAGCAAACACAAGAACTAAGAATAAAAACAAGGGAAAACTCTATTGTAATCTTGTGAGAATTCTCCTCCTCTAGTCTAAGTGTTGATTTCTGTTTAAGAGAGGAGTGAGTGGGGGTGTAAAGGTTCTCTCCTAAGCATGTCAAAAGGAGAATAGACTTGTAAGGGTAGTTGGTTCTCACTCATTGAAGGAAGACCATTAGTGGATACTGGTGGCCTCGACGGAAGAGAAATCGATAGTGGATGTAGATCACAACGACCGAACCACTATAAATTGATGTGCTTTCTTTCTTCATTGTCATTTATTTTGCAACTGCTTTACTTCCTCATTACTTTAGCTACACACTCTTACAAATGTTTTTAAAGTTAAACACCTTTTGATACGATTTAATCGTATGAAGTTTTCTGACTTTACGTAATTTTACATATGCACTAATTCACCCCCTCTTAGTGTCGACTCGATCCTAATAGTTAGTATTAGAGCTATATTTTTTCTCATTTTGTTTAACTATAACATCCCACATTTTTAAAAATTTATAATGGCCTATTTGTAATATAGGGACCTAAATGTAAATATTATAAATGTGATATGATTTGTGAAAGATTCATATTAGGTTTAAAAAAAAATAGTGGACATGTGTCATTAGCTAACCTAAGGTTGGTGCCACCTATGTTTGTTCTAAGGATGACACAGGCTTCTTTCATGCTTGCTTACCACCTAGCAATTCTTGTGTTAGCTAAACCTAAATAATTAAAGGAGAAATTAAAGGAAAACTTAAGAGCTGCAGCTAACATGGGTTTGAGAGAAGGAAAGAGGAATTGAAGTAGAAGGAGAAGAAGCTTTGCTTTACTTGAGGTTTTGCATCAATTACCCACATTTGGGAGTCAAACTTTTCTACGACAAGTGTTTTAACCATTTCCTACAAAATTTTGATCTCTGATTTTATTTTAATTCTTATAACTTTAGAAGATTTTGGCTTCATACTTGATATTTCTATCGTTTGGGAATAAAATTGTAAATCTGGAATTTTTCAAGATTTGACATTTTTGTATTATTCTAGCCATAACTTTCTGCATAGGTTCTTGATGTTGGAAAAACTAAATTCATACGAAAATAAACTCACAGCTCTTTCTTTTGATACCAAGATTGATAAATTTGGAGTCTATTTATCTACTAAAACTGTTATTTCAATTGACCCTATGAAATTTGTAAAATAGAGACTATTAGTTTTGACCTTTTAGTACTCTCTTCCTTATAACTCTTTGTTGAAAACCCCGATTTATGCAAAATATAATTTATCAGAAACTATACTCATAAACCTTTCTACATATATCTGATTTGAAAGATTTGGAGCATAAATTCCTATTGAATCATCTATTTTAATCAACTCTATAAATTCTACAAAATAGAGATAATATTGTTAGGATCAAGAGCGGCACTAATAAGGGGGGTGAATTAGTGTAGTGGAAAAATAGTTGATTTCAGAAAAATGTTCATTTCAATTTAATCTATTTTAGAAATAAATTGAACTTGAAAGCTTTCATAAAAGTGCTAAGAGAAGGTTAAGGAAGTTTGTAGTAATGTAAATTACACAAATAGAAAGACAAACTAGAATTTATAGTGGTTCGGTCGAAATGACCTACATCCACTTTCGGATTCCTCCTCTATCGAGGTCACCGGTGTCCACTAAAGGCCTTTCTTCAATAGACGATGGCCAACCACCTTTTACAACGCTTTCTCTTTTTCACGGGGTTAGGAGACAACCCTTACAAGTTTTACTCCTCTTTCTTGGATGGTTACAAGGCTAAGAGATGGAGGAGGAGAAGAACTCTTCTCACATTTACAACACTTTAAGACTCAAGAATTCAAGATTATGCTAATACTTTCGTGCCCTTTCATGCAGAAAAGAGTGGGATATTTATAGCCCCTAATGGATTAAAAAATGGAGTCAAAAAGTATCTCATCCTGGATTTTCGGGGTACTAGCGATACCACTGCCATTACTGGGCAGTACCACCACCTGACATTTGACATTGGGTGGTACCACCGCCCAATCTGGGCGATACTACCACCTGACAGAGCTTAAAGACCGAGCTCTGGCGATACTACCGCTGGCAGCATTTGTTAGGATCGAGAGTTTGAGATCGGTACTAAGAGGGCAGGGGGAGTGAATAAGTGCAGCGGTAAAATCATGACTTCAAAAAAACCTATTTCATAAAGATAGCTTGAAAGTGTACGAAAAAGTATTGAAGGCAGTAAGCTATTGAAGAGGTTTGTAGTTAAGATAAAGAGCAAAATGTAAATGCAAACTGAGATTTAGAGTGGTTTGGTTAATCTTGACCTACATCCACTTTTAGCTTCCTCCTCCGACGAGGTCACCGACGTCCACTAGAGGCCTTCCTTCAATAGGCGTAGGCCAATCACCTTTTATACCCCTTTTCTCCTTTTACCGGGTTTAGGAGATAACCCTTATAAGCACTCACACTCATCTTTTACAGATTTCTAACACTTAAAGTAGAGGAGGGAAATCTAAAGAGATTGCAGTAGCGTTTCTTTACTTTTAAAATCTCTGTGCTTGTGTGCTTTAACAAGGGATGGGAGGGGTATTTATAAGCTTTAAGTTGATTCAAACTTGGAGCCTAAAACTTTCCCATCCCGGGTTCCCCGGGCACGGGCGGTACCACCGCCCAGTGTCAGTTTGATGCTGACATTGCCTAAGGAGGTACCACTGCCCAGGTCTAGCGGTACCACCGCCTGGGGGCCAGTTTTGGGCGGTACCACTACCCAGACTAGCGGTACCAGCGCCTGCAGCCTCTCGGAGGCTGTGTTTGGGCAGTACCATTGCCTAGACCGATGGTACCACCGCTTGACATAGTCTCGAAGACTGTGCCACGACGGTGAGAATTCTTGGGGCACTATTTGGGCTTCTTATTGGGCCCACCATAGTTCTTACATGGGCCTAACTGGCCCTTAATTGGGTTGGCCCAAATCCAAGCCCAATTACATGCTAGCTACAATTCCTAAGACATATTCTAAGCTAAATAAGTCCGTAAGTCTTGGTTCTTCCAGCGAGCTTCCGGTGATCTTTCGGCGAACTTCCGACGATCTCTCAGCAATGTTCCGGTGGATGCCCGGCAAGCTTCTAGACTTCATGACGATCTTCTTGGCGAGTTCAGATGAGCTTCTTGGCAAGCTCCGCGACTTCTCGGCTAGTTTCGCCAGAACTTCCGACGAACGTCCGGACTTCTGACAAACTCTCGAACTCCCAACGATGTTGCGTCCTTGACTCCGGGACTTTATTTTGCTTCATGTCTTGCTATTGTAGTTAATTCTGCACATATAAAACATACTTCGATCTAGACAATTAATACTAAGCAATAATCATGTTGTCCAGCATGTCATTGGTCTCTCGACGCTTCGTTCGACTCTTCAGCACATCGTCCTCTCCTATGACCTATTGCCCAATCGGCTTGTTAACTCCGTAACTCCGATATCCTTGGCGTAATGTTTGCTCTTCTTGGCCCGATGCCCGAATCTACGGCCCGAAGCCTTCTGTCGATACGTCGACCGATCCACCGGCCCGACGTCCAATCTTCTGACATGTTTTCCCCTGGCACAACATGATTCTTCCAGCTTTAATTGTCTCATCCTAATCGAAGCATCCTGCGTCACTCAAAACGTAGATTAAAACATAAACACATACCAATTGGTTTCATCATCAAAATACGAGATTCAACAATCTCCCCCTTTTTGATGATGACAACCAATTGATGACGGAGTTAACCTTAAC
>LVTN01003751.1:4724-15083 GCA_001649415.1 Musa itinerans
TTGAGTTGGAGTCCTATTAGGAGTTAGGGTTTAGAAGCCCTATAAATAGTCATGTATTCCTCCTCTTTTGATAAGCAATAGATGAATCTTTTCTGCAGCCTTTGAGCAGCAACTTGGAGGGAGGAACCCCTATAGAGTTCCAAGGAGGCCGATCCCCTAAAGAGATCAACCTCAAGTTTAAAATATGCAAGGGTTCTAACACTTGCTCTGTGTTGGTTGGCTCCTCTTCTTCGAATGTACTTGAATCGTCCCAAGTTGCTCTAAGAGCCTTTTTCTTCTTTGGTTGCTTCTTCTTTGCTTGAAGATATTCGCTTTTGAAATGTCCCAGCTTCTTGCATTCGTAGCATATAACTTATTCCTTCTTAGGTTCAATTTTATTTTTAGTGTCATTTTTAAATTTATTCCTTTATATAAATTTTTTGAACTTTCTTATCAAGAATGCCAAGTCATCATCATAGTCCTCATCACTTGAATTTTCTTTCAAGTGGTCTTCATGAGTTCTTAGTACGATATCCTTCTTGTTCTTTGGAAGGTTATTCTCAAGCTCTTCATGAGCATTGCAAGTCATCTCATAGGTCATTAGTGACCCGATTAATTTTTCGAGAGGGAAGTTATTTAAATCATTGGCCTCTTGAATGGCCATTACTTTAGGGTCCCAACTCTTTGGAAGGAATCTTAAGATTTTATTAACAAGTTCAAAATTCAAAAAATATTTGTTAAGAGCTTTTAGACTATTGACGACATCCGTAAAATATGTATACATGTCCATAATAGTCTCACTTGGCTTCATCCAAAATAATTCATAAGTATGAACTAAAAGATTTATCTTTGACTCCTTAACTCTACTAGTTACTTCATTAGTTATTTCGAGAGTGTGCCAAATATCAAAAGTCGTTTCACAAATAGACACTCGATTGAACTCATTTTTATCTAAAGCACAAACCAAGGCATTTATAGCCTTGGCATTTAAAGCAAAAGTCTTCTTCTCCAACTCATTCTAATCGTTCATTAGAAGAGAAGACATTTGAAAACAATTTTTGACAATGTTTCATAGCTCAAAATCCATAGAAATAAGAAATATCCTCATTCTAGTCTTCCTATATGTGTAATCCGTTCCATTGAACATTAGAGGACGTGTGATTGAATGAGAGTGACCTTGCTCTGATACCAATTGTTAGGATCAAGAGTGGCACTAAGAGGGGGGGGGGATGAATTAGTGTAGCAGAAAAATCATTGGTTATGAAAGCAATCTCGGAAAATGACTTAAAGATGTGTTTGCTCGTAGAGTAGTGAAAGCTATGTAAGGAGAAAGTGAAGCAATTGCAAAGTAAGTAAATGACGAAAATAGAAATACAAACCAGAATTAGAGTGGTTCGATCGTTGTGACCTACATCCACTTCGGATTCCTCTTTCGTCGATGTCACTGACGTTCACTAATGGTCTTCCTTCAATAGGCGAAGAACAACCACCTTTTACAGCTCTTTCTCCTTTTACTAGGTTTAGGAGATAACCTTTAAAACCTCACTCCTCTTTCTTGGATGTTTACAAAGCTAAGAGAGGGAGGGGAGGACTCTTCTCACTTTTACAACACTTTAACACCCTAGGAATTCAAGATTATGTTAACACTTTCGTGCCCTTTCATGCAGAAAAGGGTGGGGTATTTAGAGGCCATAATGGCTTCAAAATTAGAGCAAAAAATTATCACATCCTTGGATTTCGGGGTACTAACGATACCACTGCCATTATTGGGTAGTACTATCGCCTGAAGTTTGACACTGGGCAGTACCACCACCTGACAAAACTCTGGCGATACCACCGCCTAATAGGGCGGTACCACCGCCTAACAGGGCGGTACCACCGCCTAAGAAGGCGGTACCACTGTTGGCAGGTAATAACTGTCAGCGGTACCATCGCTAGTTGGTAATAACTGTCGGCGGTACCACCGTCCAGAACACTTAGGAGACCGAGTCCCAAGTGGTGCCATCGTTGGCCGTGGTTTCAAGTGCTAAATGCACTATTCAATCCAGCTTAATTCAGCCCTGTTAAGGGCCCATTTGGCCCCTAACTGAGTTAGTGGGATTACCTCCTGATCCTAACTCAACTAATGTTCTAACTATGATTAAGGTAAGTAATTAATCCGGTATGTCGATTTTTCTTTCGGTGAACCTCCGGCGAACTTCTCAAAGAGTCTTCCGGCGAGCTTCTGACGAACTCCTGACGAACTCTCGACGATCTTTCAATGAACTCTCGACGATCTTCCGATGAGCTCTCGGCGATCTTCCGACGAGCTTCCGGCGAACTCCCGACGAACTCTCGGCGAGCTCCCAACCCACTTTCGGTATGTCGTCCGAATCTTCGACTCCGGCCCATCATCTGCTTTATGCCTTACCGCTATCATAGTTAATCCTGCACACTTATCTCAACATATAGATTATGTCAAATAATTTACCAATTGATTTTATCATCAAAATCCGAGATTCAACAATTACTTATTCATTTACTAAGATTTTATAACCTAAAGTACTTAAGGAATATGTTTTTAGAATAAGACTTGTGAGCAACTAATAAAGATATGATAATGCATATTTAAATATATATTATTATTATTTTACTTAATTAAAATTATTTATTTATATTATCCTGTTTATATTTATGTATGTACATACTATAATTGAATGTGATAATATGATTATCTTGACAAGATATATTACATAATCATTATGGATTATATTATGAAATACTAACAATGTTATGGTACATAAAAGAGATTATGATATTGATGATAAATAATCGTTATGACTCGTATTGATAGTTAGTCTTAATGAAGTATTATTGTACCTATTAAATTTTTTAGTATGTTATATAATTTATAACCATATATAAAATGCTTTTCAAAATTTTTAGAATCTAATTAGGTAAAATTATTTTTAAATAAAAATTTATTTTATTTATTTTGATTTTAATTATTTTATATCTTACTAAGATCAAGTAGGAAAATATTAGATTATGTGACCCTATTTAATTGGATAAAATATATTACAATTATGATTAGATTTTGATTATGGTTATCGATTAATAAAAAAAAGTTTATTTATATTAAGATTCCGTAAAGATTACTTTGATGGGAAAAGCTCTCCTAATTATTTATCATCAATCCCCTATGCTCTCGCTTATAAATAGATGAGTTCGTTTAGGAATTACATATGACATGATCGAGATTATAGATTTATTCTTTTTTTCTTTTAATTCCTATTCCATTACTCATAATAGTCTACCAAAAATAATAAAAGAGAAGAAATTGAGTATAGTTATTTTAGATCAGTATTATTAAATGGTAGAGTACATTCTATAAATCAAATATATGTATTCTAAATGACATCAAAATATATGCATCCTAATCTTAATGTATTATTATTTAATTTCAGATATTAATATTAAACTTATTTCATATAATAGTCATACCTGTCATTCCAGGAGTCAATATAGTCATACATGCATTTCATTGTCTTAAGAAGAAGAAGAATTCCATTGGATTCTTCCCAATTGCCGACATTAACTCCCCTTTAATGCGGGCTTTTTAAGAAAGAGGGCCTTGTTCAATCTAAGAGAATCATCAAATCTCTCTGTACATTGGCCAAATGGTATACCAACATGCAGCGGTCTTGAAGGAATAAATAATCCATGTAATCCAAGAAAGATATCATTCTGTCGAGTCAAGTGAAGTTGATGTTGTGGATCGCATCATCAGAGGTCAAAATACCCCCACACAAGGATAAAGAATAAAATCCACCTTAAAATGTTGTTTGATTCTTTTTTTTCACTTACCGAACGTCATTTATCTGTCGAAATGATATTACTATAAAAGAGAGTATGTCTTTTTCTTTTCTTAAATATGATATCTGTTGGGTCCAAACTTAACGAGTTAAAGGACAACAAAGGAACTTGCTTATATTAACAGCTATGGTATTTATTCCTGTAATTACATTACATTACATTTAAATCATGAATTTAAATTTGAGACCTATCAAATGTGCCATATTTTATGGAAAGAAATGCTATAGTTTTCGTCCAACAACATAGTGGATATTATTTCTAAATAATCCATGAACGATCTACTTGGCTCAAGACTCAAAATGCCAAAGCCTAAATCCTTCACAAAGTAGAATAATAATTTTTATTAATTTTGCATTACTAGATTTGATTTAGCCATTTGATCAAATTTATTGCATTAATTAGCACATCTCTTTCAGGAAGATGTGTATCTCTGAATCAAATTAAACCTGAATATATCATACAAGATCCTTAAATAAAAGAGAAAAATCATACTCATTTGCATCAAATATTTGAAGTCATGACATATAAAAGATAAATGCACATCAGACAAAAACCTACTAATAAAAACATCATGTACCAGGTCATAATGTTCTAATTATTCAAGTTGCCTATATAAACCTTTAATAACTCTAGCTAATGAGAAGCTAGAGTTATGAATGGATTCCGGTCAGAAAATATTTGGTTTCTGAAGCATTCCGGTCAGAAAGGAACTATGCCGGAATAAGATAACGAGAGGCGAACTGAATAGATTTGGATTTGGGCTCCTACCGTTACAATAATTCTGATTTATTATGTTAAGTTGGATGATATAAACTTCCATTAATTCATAGGGAATTCACCTCAAATTTTCTGCATGCCAGATTATATATGAAACACAAACTTTACCTCTAACTTAAACTTGGGATATGCTAGGGCCCCACCTTTTATCTGCGATGCCGAGGCAAGTACGTGACAAAAGAGCTCCGACGCCGCAGAAAATTTTGTTGCGCTTCCCTGATGACGCAAATTACTTTGTTTTTTTTTATTTGGGGTCACGTGAAACACGTTGCAAGATCCCAAAGCCTACTGACCTTTCACCGTCCCACGTTTTTGAATGACTGCACGGGGAAAGAACGTAGTGTTACAATCCTTATAACAACTCAATTAGTACGAACTATTCCATTGTAACGGGAGATGCATCATTTGAATACTTCGAAACATGTTCTATTTCATTGTCTTTTCAAAACGGTTCATTGTGGTAGTGAAATACATAACGGTACGTTAGCAGCATCATCACGAATTCTCATGATAACGGAGCTTTGACCCTCATCTACGACTACCTCCTCCCATCCACCAACCTCTGCCTCCCAAAGCTCGCTCTCCAACGGCGATGGAGAGCGCGGTATGGTCTCCTATTCGCAGAATCGCCCTCCTGCCTCCCTCGAGGACCACCGACTATTCACGAAACCTCCACCCGCTCCTTCCCTTTCCCAAACGCCCCGCTTCCCACAAAGCCCGTTGCTTCCTAACTTTTGAGAGCGGTCGCGGCGTCCCCCCGAGGCCCCTCGCCGGAGCTAACCTCTGCAGCTCACCCTTTGCTCCCACCCTGAGCAGGTTCACGTCGGTGTCGAGCTCCCACGCGGTCTCCGGCTCCGGCGGCGGCGGCGATGGCGTCGACGGAGGCAGTGGGGGCGGCGGCGGAGATGGCGGGTCAAGCGGCGGGGAGACCGTGGCCAAACCCGTCGCCGGTGATCTGGAGGACGTCCCTGCGTTGGGTGCCGACGTGATTGTCCTCCATGTCGGGGTAATTCGTCTCCTCCGCTTTGCCTCTTTTCGTTGTGAAAAAGAGGGGGATTTTTAGGGTTTTGCTTTGATGATTTCTTGCAGGGAATGTCCTGCGGTGGATGCGCTGCAAGCGTGAAACGTATCTTGGAAAGTCAAGTACGTATAACTCTTAGCATTAGAAGATCTGATAGACGACTCTTTCACTATTGAGAGATTGATTTGATGTTTTTCCTCCGAGGGGATGAATTTAGTAGCTTTCAGCTTCGTTTTGGATATAACTGTTATGAGTGATAGACTACCAATCAATGACTCTGTAGGTTACCATTATTCTAGTGACTGTATTGCAGAAACTCATACAAAATCTCTGCGATCCTTTTCCCAATTTGAGTTAAGAGATATATTGTTCACACAAATGGATGTTGATGCAGCCTCAGGTATCATCTGCCATAGTTAACCTTGAGAAAGAGATGGCATTCATTTGGACTGTACCAGAAGCCAAAGTTGTGCAGGATTGGCAGCAAGAACTTGGAGAGAAGCTTGCAAAACACTTGACAACCTGTGGATTTAAGTCCAATCTTCAAGGTAACTTCTAGTCAAATGATTTAACACCTTATTTATAATATAAGGCCATGTGGGAGGGACAAGAGATTTCTGTGATTTTTTAGTTTTGATTTCAAAGTAGGTGCAAACAATGTGCGCCATTGTGGGACATGATAAATTCATGAATCACTTGTCTAGCTTGTTGCAGTGCCCATACCAGTAATTTAGGTAAAGCAAAGAAAGAAGTTGATGTGAGCCTAAGCATTTCTTATATGGAGCACTAAAAGGTGCAGTTAGAATGGTGATTTATGGAATTATCAAGCTAGCTTTAGTGGATAAAATGTTCTTGATGTGTATTGATTTCAGCATCATACATGTTTCAAAAATTTAAGCTCAGATATAGTTGGTTTCATTTTCCTTTTTGTTCTGGGAGAACAGTACACTAATAGGGGTCAATATACCAAATCTAGTATCATCCTGTTAGGAATCAGTATATAAGCTCCACAACAACTCCCTAGTCTCTTTATTGGCAGTCGATTTGAAGATTTTTGTGCTTCCTTAAGGTTCTTAGTACCGTTTCCTTGTATTTGATATAACTAGGACCATGCAGCTGTCACCATCTATCAAGATGCTAGGTTAGTATTGAAGACTTACAATGTAGCAAAAGTGGATCAGTGCATTCTGAATTAGCTTTTCCTAAACCAAGTGTGTGCCTAAGGATTCTCCAATATATGACATTTCCTTCAAAAAGGATTTTATTTTTTAGACTTGTCTTTTTTCGCTCACGTGTTGTGAAATAATAATCTTCAAATATCCACCAAATTTATGAGATAAAACTTTATTCCAAATTGATCTCCTAACATACATGTATGATTATTCTCTTCCAAGTTCCTAATTAGCATTCTAAGGATAAATGAGTGGAACTTTCTGGCCCTTGTGTTAGCTCAACATGAAGATAATAAATGCACTTCATTGCATAATGGGTTACCATTCATTTTAGCAAGATATGCAATTTCGATGTGTACCGCCCGTATCGGTCCGACAGATTATCGGTACGCGGACCGCCCGGTACCGGGCGGTACGACCGGTACAGTGCTATAGTGCACTGTAGCAGTACACTGTATCACTGTAGCAGTGCAAACAGTACGCTGTAGCAATACACTGTAGCACTGCAGCAGTGCAAACAGTGCACGGCAGCAGTCAAACAGTGTATTACAGCAGTCAAACAGTGCACTGCTACACTGTAGCAGTGCACTGTAGCATTGTAGCACTGCTACAGTGCTCGGTACACCTGGGTGTACCGCTCGGTACACCCATACCGTACCGTACCGAGCCCAGGTCGAAACTCCGGTACGGTACGGCTTTGCGGACCTTGCATTTTAGCCTTGTGATTTTGATCATAGGCCTCTTAATTCCTTATGGTTTACTCGTGTCTAAGATAACACTTACATTTTAAAAAACATAGCATATAAGTCCCTTCCGTCAAGTCTGAGTTAACAAATGTTATATTCTGTTTACATAGCATACTGACTCACAATAAAATATTAATATAATGACATATAATTTAGGGTTAAGGTCCATTTTAGCCCTTATGGTTTTAGCTATGGACCTCTTAAGCTTTTATGATTTACTCATATCTAAAATAACCCTTACATTTTAAAAAACATAACATATAAGCTCCTCCTATCAAGTTTGAGTTAACAAACGTTAGAGTTTGCTTACGTGGTATGTTGACTCACAATAAACCATTAATATAATGAGCGACCAGGAGATCATTGCGTGCCTAGCGTCGGACTGGTCAACACACATCCACATGAGGTAGGACCAAAAGCTCCTGAGCTCGTCGTCAATGTGGGAGAGGCTGCGTGCGTATGATGCCCAGCTAGGCAACAGCGGCTCAATGCTGTTATCGGTGGTCACTTCCACGATGATGCCTCTTCCCGTCCTGTCAAGTCTGAGTTAACATATGAGCCCCTCCTGTCAAGTCTAAGTTAACAGATGTTAGAGTCTGCTTACATAGCATGCTGACTCACAATAAACCATTAATATAATGAGGGATCAGGATATTATTGCGTGCCTAGCGGTAGGACCAAAAGCTCCTGAGCTCGTCGTCAGTGCGGGAGAGGCTACATGCGTACAATGCCCTATTAGGTTTAGGCAATAGCGGCTCGATGCTGTTGCTGGTGGTCGCTTCCACGACGATGCCTCTTCCCGTCATTAATGGAGGTCTCAGTTTTTTTTTAAACTTAAATTACATGTATCATTATATTAATGATTTATTGTGAGTTACATGCTACGTAAGTAAACTTTAATTGTCTATTAACTCAAACTTGATGGGAGAAGTTTATATGTTACGTTTTTGAAAATATAGAAATTATTTTAGACATGAGTAAACTATAAGGACTTAAGAGGTCCATAATAAACTAAGACCACAAGAGCTAGAATGAATCTTAACCCTTAAATAATAAATTATTGGGATATCTTCTAAGTTGCTTTTCCCATAGCAACCTTCTTTTGGATGGTTTTTGTGCTGTTGCAAGAAGAACCCTTTTCCTCTTTAACTTTCTTTTTTTGACTTAGCCCTAGCATATTATGCATCAGCACTTGATAGCATCAATGGTTCTTAAAATTTATGCCTAAAGGAATCTTCAATGAGCAATTCATTTAAGGTGCAAATGCATATAGCATCTGCCTTGGCTTTTTCAGGTAGGTCTTGTCATGGCTACTGCTCGTGGGTTTGTACTTCCATTAACTTTTGCCTGTCGATTAATATTATTATACTTACTATGTACATCATTTGAGTCGGTATCTTTTTGACCATTAAGCATGGTGCTAATTGTATACTCCATGCTGCAGAAGAAACTAGCAATGTGTTGTAATGGAGAATTTTGTTTTCCTTTGTTTCACTTCGTATGCAGTTATACAATTTTTCATTTTCTGGAGTAGCAAAAACATCAAAGGTTTTTACCTATAAAGATACTGATGACCGATACTTTTTCATGTGTAGATGGTGGCAGCGGCAGTAGTCCAGCTTGAAGGTCATTGCAGACATAGATTTACCCGCAGTCCAGTGGATCAGGAAATAACCAGGCATTGGCAGTTAAATTGAGTTCCACAATAATAACTACATATTTAGCTGTTTACTCTACACACCTTGAGAGTAGAAAAATTATTCCATTATAAACTTCTGTTTGGATGCCATCAAATACTTCTTGACATCTTGCTACTGGACTGTTTATTGTTCACATCTGAATGTTCTCTTTCTAAACCAGAACACATTACACCGAGTATTTTAAAATATTTAAATACTTATATTGTATTTTTATATTATTCTGACGCCAAATATAACATCTATTTTTCCCAAATTTATCTTTACTTGGTTTTTAGAATCATCATAATCAACTCATTTAGAAATGATCCTGATCTTTTGAGATTTAAACTTTCCAACAACAATTTAACTAATGCAAATATGAGTTTGCTATAGATCTGATTTAAAGCAAAAAATGGCATGTCACGAAAATGACAGACCATAAAAAGATCACATGTTAAAGTGGGAATTCTTATGGTTATTGCTATGCTCTCTAAGATACTATTACATCACCTGTAAACTTCTCTCTCTCAGTGCATCAACCGTATACAACTTTCAGATGTATTTTATTATGTAGAAAGGTCAAATTCTATCTTAAGAAAATGTTGACTAAATTTGAACCGAACAGAGCTAAATGCATTGTTATGTTCATTTGTCACGGACAAAATAACTAATATCGTTAGAGAGAAGTTGAGAGTATTTACATGCGCACGTTTGGGACGTTGTTATCAGCACAAATAGCCGTAGTCACAGCAACATATCAGACTGCAGTTGTAACTATCGATATCGTCAACTAAACAGCGATACAACTTATGAATATGTGTTAACGGATGGTTCTTGAATAACATCATAAATAATATTTAAACTTAGTACGATGATATTGTATTAGAAAATTTAAGAGGTTCAAAATCTTATCTAACATATTTTTTATACCAAATTCACTTATAAAAGATTGAGGGCTTTATATATATATGTATATATATATATATGTATATATACATATATATATGTATATATGTATATATGTATATATACATATATATATGTATATATACATATATACATATATATATGTATGTATATATACATATATATATGTATATATATATATATGTATGTATATATACATATAT
>LVTN01003755.1:4499-16996 GCA_001649415.1 Musa itinerans
ATTAGAAGCCATAAGGATGCTCCTTGCCTATGCTAGTAGTAATAATTTTAAGTTATTTCAAATGGATGTTAAAAGTGCTTTTCTTAATGGCTTTATTTCCGAAGAAGTTTAAGTTGAACAACCTCCTGGATTTGAGAACAATAGTCTCCCTAATCAAGTGTTTAAGTTGACTAAAGCTCTCTATAGTTTAAAACAAGCCCCAAGGACTTGGTATGAGAGACTTAGTTCATTTCTTATTTTAAATAATTTCTCTAAAGGCAAGGTCAATACTACATTATTTATCAAAAATTTTAAAAATAATTTTCTTATTATTCAAATTTATGTTGATGACATTATTTTTGGTTCTACAAATAAATCCTTATGTGAATCATTTGCCAAAAGCATGAGTCTAGAGTTTGAAATGAGCCTAATGGGGGAACTAACCTTCCTTTTAGGCTTACAAATCAAATAATTTAGTAATGATATTTTTCTTAGCCAAACAAAATATGCATTAGATTTGCTAAAATGGTTTCAGATTGATAGTTCAAAAGCAATCAACACTCCTATGAGTATCTCCACCAAGTTAGATATTGACGAAAGTGGAGAAAACTTTGATCAAAAAGCTTATAGGGTATGATAGGTAGTTTGCTTTACCTCACTGCAACTAGACCAAACATCATGTTTAGCATAGGACTTTGTGCTAGATTTCAATCTAACCCTAAGCAATTTCATTTAAAAGCTGTTAAAAAGATATTTAGATACCTAAAGGAACTCCTAAAATAGGATTATGGTATCTAAAATCTAACAATTTTGAATTGCTTGGTTATAATGATGCAGATTTTGCTGGATGTAGAGTAGATAGAAAAAATACATCTAGAACGTGTCAATTTTTAGGACACACTCGTCTCTTGGTCTTCCAAGAAACAAAACTCGGTTGCATTATCTACAACCGAAGTTGAGTGCATAGCTGCAGGTGCATGTTGTGCTCAAGTTATATGGATGAAAAATACTTTAAAGGATTATGGAATTAACCTGAAAAATATACCTATAAAGTGTGATAACACTAGTGCAATATGCTTAGCAAAAAATCCTATTCAACACTCAAGAACTAAACACATTGACATTTGGCATCACTTCATACAAGATCTTGTTAATAATCATGATATAATCTTAGAATTTATTGATATGAAACATCAATTGGCCGATATCTTTACAAAATCCTTAAGTGAAGACCAATTTGATTTCATTAGAAGGGAATTAGGGATGTTAAATTGTTCGAATACATGAATTTGTTGAATTTGATTTTTCGGACTTTCTGGATTTTTACAAAATCTCTCACTTGAATCATGAACTTATAGTATGCACCATGAGCCATATGAATTTGATCATACACATTCTATCCAATGTTTGCGTATAAATTTTATATGATAAATTATGAACTTATGGTATGCATTTTTTATACGAGTTTAATATGATGATTGAGTATGAATTTTTGGCAAGAATCTACTCCTCTTATGATGCGAATTGATGTGTGTGAGTGTGTGTACTGTGTGAGCAGTGCTCACTGCCTGTAGGTGATGGCACCACCCAGTTGGCGGTAGAACCGCCAGCCATCAGGAGTTGTAGGCGGTAGCACCGCCCAGCTAGTGGTGCCATCACCTGCAACCTGCCCTTTATAAACACTAAGTTAGGGTTGGCGATAGAACCGACCCCAACACATTATGCACTCCTCCAAACAACACCAAACCTTTTGAACATCTTGCTCTCCCTCTAGCAACTAAAAAATCCTCACTTCTTACTAGAACAAGGATCAATTTCCAACAACCTTTTGAAGATCACTAGAAGGATAAACTGCTAAGGTATTTTCTAAATCAAATTGTTTCCCCTTTGTATTACTCATTATTGTTCCATATTTATCTTCATAATTGTAGTCTCCATGGATTCTAGAAGATCCTATAGGGACAAAGGAAAGAGAAGATTATATGAAAATTATGACTCCCTACTTTTCGATTCTAATCAACATGCCCTAAAATTTTCATCCATAGAGTCTAGACATGTTCATAAGGGTTAATATGTTGATTTAGATGAATTAAGTGATTTAAAACCTATTTAATAGTTTGCTAATCTAGACATTCTCCCAGTCCTTCAAATGAGTGAATCTATCTACCTTAGGCTTGTTAGGCTATTTTACAACAATTTACATGTAGATGAAAATGAAAGGGTATCTACCTATCTCTTAGGACATCATATACCTATTACGGATAGCACAATTTGTAACATCATAGGAATTTCGGTAAAAGAAAGAGGGTGTTCTTTTAGAGGACAATGGGATGAAGAATCAGTCAGGACTACTTACGTTGATGCCTTAGGAAGATGCGTTAGGAATAATTTTTGGTGATCCTAACTTAACTATTCTTCCAAAAAGCTACGAACATTTACTACCTTTAAGCACCAAAATACTTTATCACATCTTAATAAGTATCATTCTCCCAAAATAATATCATCATGATGAAGTAAGTCAAATGGAATTAGGTACCATGTATTGGATTATGAAGGGACATAACAATTATTTTGATTACCTAATCCAACAAAACATGATTGAACTATCAAAAAAGGACAGGATGCTTCCATATGGTGGCTTAATCACAAAACTACTCCATGCCTATGATATTGTTATTCCACTCGACGAAGAAGTTATAAAACTAGATAGATTTAGTATCATAAATAAAAACCTACTTCGACGGTTGAGATGTATATTCAAAAATGATATATGGACTAGACTGTACCTAGAAGGACTGATCCCCTCCAACCCGAACCAGAACCTGAAACACCAATTTTTAGGGATAATCAATCTCCTCCAACTGGTCCTTTTAAGGCATCACCTCCAATAGAGCAAGCACCTCCCTCATCTATCGACGACATAGGGACTCGAATGGATCGATTTGAATAATGTCAAGAATGACTCGAACAATGGCAAGATCGAATTTTGACCGAGTTACAACAAATTCATCAACAACTCAATACCTTGTTTAGACATTTTGACTTGCCACCACTTGAATAGTAGTGTCTTTTTGATGATGATGAAGGGGGAGAAGTGGACAAAATCCCTCTCCTTTATTCTGCTTACTTTGATGTTGTAATCCTATGTTGTTTACCTTGATGTTGTAAACTTAAAATGCTGCTTACTTTGATTCTATGCTTTTGATGCTAAAAATTTCGATGATGTTGTGAGAATGAGCATGTTATAATACAATGATGCAATATTGTGTTTACTTTGATGTTGAAAATTTCTATGATGATTATGATCTCTATTGAATATTGAGAATTTTTAATCATACATGACATAATATCAGATTCTTAACTTTTGAGTGCTACAAGCACTAATGATATTACCTCATGCAAGTAGTAATGAAAGTCTATACCAAAACTTTTTATAAATGCATGAAGTGTTTATGCATTGATGACTTGAAACTATGAAGATGCACAATATTTCTAATTTCAATCAAAGCTTGAATTCAAAGTTGTGAATTCAAGTTTATATTTTCTCAAGTATGGCATATAGATAGGGGGAGTTAAGATTAACTCCTTCACCAATTGGTTGTCATCATCAAAAAGGGGGAGATTGTTGAATCTCATATTTTGATGATGAAATCAATTGCTAAATTATTTGATCTAATCTATGTGTTGAGATAAGTGTGTAGGATTAACTACGATAGCAGTAAGGCGTAAAGCAAATGATGGACTGGAGTCAAAGATTTAGACAATATATCGGGAGCTCGTCGAGAGTTCATCGTGAGATCACCGGAAGCATGCTGGAAGACTCGTCGAAAGCTCGTCGGGAGATCACTAGAAGCACCCTAGAAGACTAGCTGAGAGTTCGTCGGGAGTTCGCCGGAAGCACGCCGAAAGACTAGCCGAGAGTTCGTCGAGAGTTCGCTGGAAGCACGCCGGAAGACTCACCGAGAAGTTCGCCGGAGGATCGCCGAAAGAAAAATCGACATACCAAACTAATTGCTTGTCTTAATCATAGTTAGAATCGTAAATTAAGTTAGGATTGGGAGGTGATTCCACTAACTTAATTAGGGGCCAACTAGGCCCCTAACAGGGTTGAATTGGGCTGGATTGAACAGCCCATTTAGCACTTGAAAACATGGCCGATGGTGGCACCGCCAGGGCTAGCAATGGCACCGCCTAGGAGACTTGGTCTCCTAGGAATTCTGGGCGATGGCACCATCAGTAGTTAATGTTGCCAACGATGGTACCGCCCTTGTCAAGCGGTGGTACCGCCAGAGCTCAGTCTCTGAGCTCTATCAAGCAATCGTACCGCCCAGACTGGGCGATGGTACTTGTTAGGATCGAGAGTCCGGTGTTGGCACTAAGAGGGGGGGTGAATTAGTGCAGTAGAGAGATAACGACGGTTTAAAAACTTTCATACGATAAAACCATTTCCGATGTAAAATCGTTTTCGAAAACTTAACTTGAAAGCGAGTTCGTAAAGGAGTGCAGCAAAAGTAATGAGCAAGTAAAGCACACATGGAGGTTTGCAGTAAGGTAAATAGTAGAAAGTAAATGCAAACTGAGATTTAGAGTGGTTCAGTCAATCTTGACCTACATCCACTAGAGGCCTTCCTTCAATGGGCGAAGGCCAATCGCCTTTTACACCCCTCTTCTCCTTTTACCGGGTTTAGGAGACAACCCTTACAAGCACTCACGCTCCTCTCTTACAAATTTCTAACACTTAGAGTAGAGGAGGGAAATCTAAAGAGATTGCAGCAGCGTTTCTTTACTTCTAAACTCTTTGTGCTTGTGTGCTTTAACCAGGGATGGGAGGGGTATTTATAGGTTTCAAGTTGATTCAAACTTGGAGCCTAAAACTTTCCCATCTCGGGTTCCCCGGGCATGGGCGGTACCATCGCCTAGTGTCAGTCTGACGCTGGCACTGCCTTGGGCGGTACCACCGCTTGGGGGCCAATGCTGGGCAGTACCACCACCCAGACTGGCGGTACCATCACCTGCAGCTTCTCGGAGGCTATGTTTAGGCGGTACCACCGCCCAGACTGGCGGTACCACCGCTTGACACAGTCTCGAAGACTGTGCCATGACAGTGAGACTTCTTGGGGCACTATTTAGGCCTCTTATTGGGCCCAACACAATTCTTACATGGGCCTAGCTGGCCCCTAATTGGGTTGGCCCAAATCCAAGCCCAATTACGTGCTAACTATGAAATCCTAAGATATTTGCTAAGCTAAACAAGTCCCTATGTCTATTCTTCCAACGATCTTCTGGCAAACTTCCGACGATCTCTCGGCAATGTTCCGATGGACTCCCGACAAGCTCTTGGACTTCATGACGATCTTCTTGGCGAGTTTAGATGAGCTTCTTGGCAAGCTCCGTGACTTCTCGGCTAGTTCCGCTAGAACTTCCGACGAACGTCCGGACTTCCTTGGCAAGCTCTTGAACTCTCAATGATGTCACATCCTTGACTCCGGGACTTCATTTTGCTTCATGTCTTGCTATTGTAGTTAATCCGACACATGTAAAATACACTTCGATCTAGACAATTAGTACTAAGCAATATTCATGTTGTCCAGCATGTCATCGATCCCTCGATGCTTCGTCCGATTCTTTGGCGCATCGTCCTCTCCTACGGCCTATTGCCCAATTGGTCAGTTGACTTCGTAACTCCAATATCCTTGGCACAATGTCTGCTCTTCTTGGCCCGATGCCCGAATCCATGGCCCGAAGCCTTCTGTCGATACGTCGACCGATCCACCGGCCCAACGTCCAATCTTCTGACATGTTCCTCCGGCCCAATATGATTCTTCCTGCTTTAATTGTCTCATCTTGATCGAAGCATCCTGCGTCACTCAAAATGCAGATTAAAACATAAACACTTATCAATTGGTTTCATCATCAAAATCCGAGATTCAACAGTACCACCCAGTGTCAGACTATAGGCGATAGTACCGCCCAGTAATGGCGATGGTACCACCAGGACCCCGAAAATATGAAATTAGACACTTTTTGGATCTAATTTTGAAGCCTTTGGGGCCTATAAATACCCTAGCCTTTTCTACATGAAAGGATAATAAAGTGCTTTTATACTTGTGGAAAAATCTAAGTTTTTGGGGGTTCAAAAGTGTTGTAAAAGTGAGAAAAGTTCTCCTCCCTCTTTTAGCCTTGTAACCATCCAAGAAAGAGGAGAGAAAGTTGTAAGGGTTGTCTCCTAAACCCGGCTAAAGGAGAAAAGAGCTGTAAAAGGTGGTTGGCCTTCACCTATTAAAGAAAGGCTTTTAGTGGATGCCGGTGACCTCGATAGAGGAGGAATCTGAAAGTGGATGTAGGTCACATTGACCGAACCACTCTAAATTCAGGTTTGCTTTTCCTTTTGTGCAATTTACTTTAACTGTAAATCATTTCATAGCAAACTGCTTCTTCTCCTCCTCTTGCTTTCACTACGTTTATGCTCTCATACATTCAAGTTATTATCTTTTCAAATCGGTTTCAATCGAACGTACAAAATATTTTCCAAAATCGAAGAATTTTCCGCTGCACTAATTTACCCCCCCTCTTAGTGCTGCTCTTGATCCTAATAAGAGCTTGTCGGGATTCTGTTGGAACATTGCCGAGAGATCATCGGAAGTTCGCTAGAAGCTCGCTGGAAGAAAGCTAGATAAATCGGACCTGATTTGCTTAGTATATACCTTAGAATTTATAGTTAGCACCTAATTGAGATTGGAATTGGGCCAACCCAATTAGGGGCCAATTAGGCCCATGTATGGACTGTGTTGGGCCCAATGAAAGGCCCAAACAGTGACCCAACAGGTGACACCATCGTGGCACACTCTCCGAGACCGTGTCAGGCGATGGTACTACTAGTGTTAGTGCTGCAAGCGGTGGCATCGCTTAGCACAAGCGGTGGTATCTCCACGACCCGAGAAATCCGGGATGAGACCTTTTTTGGCTCCAATTTTGAAGCTCATTAGGGGCTAAAAATACTCCTTACTTCTCAATTGGTAAAAAAAGAGAAGTGATAAGAACTGATCCGAAACTATAGTGAAATAGCTTGCAAAAGTTGAGAGTTCACCTCCATCGTTCTAAGTGTTAAAGTTTGTAAAAGGAGAGCGAGCCACTTGTGAAAGTTTTGTAAAGGGGTGATTGATCTTTGCCCTTCAAGAAAGATCAATAGTGGAAGTCAGTAACCTCATTGGAAGAGGTATCGGGAGTGGATGTAGGTCAGAGGATCGAACCACTATAAAATTGGCGTGTTCTTCTCTGGTTTGCATTTTTATTTTTGTCATTTACATACTGCAAACTACTTTACTTATTATGCTTCCATATGCTTTCAATTTCTAGCTATCTTTCCGAAATCAACTTTAATCAAACAAAAGATTTTTAAAATCGATGATTTTATCCGCTGCACTAATTCACCCCCCCTTCTTAGTGCCGACTCGTTCTTAACAGGTGATATCAGAGCCTCATTATTTCTCATTTGATTTAACACCCAAGAGAAATGGCTCTTTTCGGCTTTCGAGAGGGCTATTCTATTATTTGTCCTCCCATGTTCAATGGGACGGACTACACTTACTGGAAAACTCAGATGAGAGTTTTCTTACTTTTCTTAAACCTTGATTTATGGAATATTATTGAAAATAATTTTCAAATGTCTTCTACTCCAATGAACGAATGGAATGATTCGGAGAAGAAAACTTTTTCTTTGAATGCTAGAGCTATGAACGCTCTATTTTGTGCTATGAGCAAAAATGAGTTTAATCAGGTTTCTACATGTGAAATGGCTTTTGAAATTTGGCACACTCTTGAAATTACACATGAAGACACTAATAGAGTTAAAGACTCTAAAATAAATATTTTGATGTGTGATTTTGAATTATTTCGGATGGACCAAGTGAGACTATTAGAGACATGTACACCCATTTTACGGATATTGTCAATAGTCTAAAAGATCTTGGTAAAAGTTTTTCCAACTTTGAACTAGTTAATAAAATATTGAGATCCTTTCTAAAGAGTTGGGACCCTAAAGTAACGGTCATTCAAGAGGTCAAGGATTTGAACTATTTTCAACTTGAAGAACTTATCGGGTCTTTAATAACTTATGAAATGAGTTGTATGGCACAAAACGAACATGAGAACAACCTTCCAAAGAATATGAAGGATTTGGCACTTCGAACAATTGAATGCCACTTGAGTGATGACTCAAGTGATGATGATGATGACCTTGAACTCCTCAAAATGAAGCTTAAAAAATTCTTAAAATAAGAATCAAAGAATAAAAGTGAATTTAAAAAGAAGTTGCCAAAGAAGAAGAGAGTGCTAAAGGCAACATGGGATGAATTGAGTACATCCGAAAATGAAGAACAAACCAACAAAGACGATGTGGCAAACTACGCCTTAACGACTTTCGACGATGAGGTAACCAAAACCCCTTTGCTTTATTTCGAAATTACATAATGCATTTCATGAGTTGTTTTTAAATTAGTTTAGAATTTTTTTTTGAAAATTACATGATGTAATAAAAATAAAAAAATTATTTTTAGGATCATGCTAATAATTTTGAAAATGATCATGACAATTGCATGTGTTATGAAAATACAACAAAATGATGCTTGTAGACCTAGTAAGATTAATCTTATGTTTAAGCAGCAATAATATGTATCATATTGATTTCCATATTGCTTTTCGATTTTGATTGAAGATGCTTTATGTTTAATGAAACCATGCATGATAAAAATGTTAAGAGGTTTATATCATGCTTAATAAACTTGTAGTTTGAAATTATGCATTATATATCTTGAAAACTTGAAACCATGTTTTGATGTCATGCCCAAAGTAGTGATGCATAATGATCATGCTTAATAAGTTTATATTTTAAAATTATGCATGATGATTTTTATGATTCATGGCTTATTGATTTTTGTCGCAATGAAAGTTGCTTTTTCGGTTTTAAATAAGATGGATGGTTTCCATATGAAAAACTTGAGCATATTTATATGAAATCAATCACATAAATTAAAATACATAAAAATAAAAATGTATTGTCATTGGAATTAAAATGATAAATCAAATCTCTTGTTTAAAGAAGCCATATGTTTAATGTGTCATATTTTTGGACATGATGATGAAATTTCTTTTTCGGTCTTAAACCATGATGCATATTTTTATTTGGCATAAAAAGGACAAAGGAATGCTTGTATGAAACAAACAACTTAAAATGAAACATCTCTATCTTATTGACTTTTCGATAAAATATTTATAAATCCATATATATTATTTTTTTTATGAATCTCTTGAAAATGATTTTGATTTCACAATTTGAATTTGAATGAGCTTTATTTTGATTTTTTAAGATTTATAACTTGAAATTTCTTATGCATGAATCAAGATATTATATCATTTGATCTCCCAAGATTTTGTTTTGATTATTTAAAAGGAGATTTGCTAAAATGAATCATGTCTTTTGGTATTCACGAATTGATCCTTCTTGATCTTTCATATTAGTAACTTTCATATGACTCCTTTATATTTATGTTATGATTAGAATATTATTGCAAAAGAAAGCAAAAAATGCTAGCCTTGAGTGTTAAACTTAGGCTTGTTAAATTCTTGATTTCTCGAAATTTGATACTTGATGAATCAAGATCTTTGTTTTCCTATGTTTCCTTTTGTTAAAGAGAATAGTTATGAATCATGATTTTTTTTTTCTCTTGATTTCTCAAAATTGATGACTTAAGAATTCCTTTGAGGATTGCCTTGTAATTGATCTCTTATTTTTTTTTTACTATTTACAAAAGAAATGACTTATTAAAATGAATCATGACTTGATCCTTCATGATCTTTGATATTGATATCTTTCATGTCATGATTTTTATTATGTATAATTCTTTTGTATTTATGGTTGTATACCTTATGTGATGCTTAAAGAATTGATATAAACGGAAATGAATTACACCTTTGTGTTATTCCCTTCTTTTTACCAATAACAAAGGGGGAGAAAAATTGCGAGCTCAAGATGAAAATTTGGAAACTTAGACATTGCAAAAGAAGCAAACTTACTAGCTTGCTCATCTCAAAAGAGAAGCAAGAAGTGCTATCTTGCAAATCTCAAGAGAAGTAATGTTTGCTAAGCTATATATTTCAAGAAGATACAAAAATAGTCTAACTTGTACATCACAAAAGATGTAAAATTTTGCTAGCTTTCATATGTGTAAAACTTGATAGCTTGCATACTATAAAATGATATAAATTTACTAGCTTACATGTTCTAATATGATGTAGAACTTGCTATCTTGAATATCACAAAGAATTGCTAGCTTGGAATCACAAGAGAAGCAAAAGTGCTATCTTGCCTATCTCAAGAAGCAAAACATGTTAACTTACACATCTACCAAAATTTACAAACTTACAAAACTCAAAATTATTGCTAGCTTGCATGTTGAATGATGTAAAATTTTGCTAGCTTGCACTTTGCTAAGGAAGCAAAAAAAATTACACTTTTCAAGAAAGGAAGAAAGAAAATTACTAGCTTACATGATGATAAAACTTGAAATTATGTTAATTATGAAATGATTTGAAATTATGGCTAAACACTTGCTAGTTGCACTTCTCCTTTTTGTTGATGATAAAGGGGGAGAAGTTATGATGGCAATCATGCATGGAATGATGAATTGTAAATTTGATTATGCATGATTTTATGATGACGTGTTGCAAATATTCTTGATTAAATTTGCCTTGACTTGAATTCAATTTGAATTCAAGGTTCATCTCAAATATGCCATACTGATATGAGGAGTTAACGTTAACTTTGTCATCAATTAGTTGTCATCATAAAAAATGGGGAGATTATTGAATCTTGGATTTTGATGATGAAATCAATTGATAGTATTTATGATTTGATTTATGTCTTGAGTGACGTAGGAAGCTTCGATCAAGGAGAGACAATTGAAGCAGGAAGAACTATGTTGGGCCGGAGAAAAATATGTTATAAGATTGGACGTCGAGCCGAAGGATCGATCGACATATCGACAGAAGGCTTCAAGCTATGGATTTGGGCATTGGGCCAAGAAAAGTGAAAATTGCGCCAAGGAAATCAGAGTTGTGGAGGTCAACTAGTCAATTGGGCAATAGGCCACAAGAGAGGATGATGCGCTAAAGAATCGGATGAAGCATCGATGAACCAATGACATACCAAACAACATGATTCAAGCTTTGTGATAATTGTCTAGATCGAAGTAGATTTTATTTATGCAGGATTAACTACGATAGTGATCAAGGCATAAAAGTAAAATGAAGTCCTGGAGTCAAGAACGTGATTTCTTTGGGAGTTCGAGAGTTCGTCGAAAGTTCGGATGTTCTGTCATAGACTTAGCTAGTTTTGCCTAATTCGTGCGGCACCCTTGCGTGTCCGTCTGCAAAGGTTAGCCTCCCCGAAACCTCCTATGGTCCCTTAAGACCTACAAAAGCCAAAACGGGTTAGAGAAAATGCCTCACTAGCGATCCACAAGCAAACATCTCAGAAAACGCTTCATAACCAATGCAAATTACAAACAGACTTTACAAGCTCCGAACGGTTGCACAATAAAGGGTCAAAATAGTCCACTATAGACCGAATATCTCTCACAAGTGTGCACATGACACAACCTTTATTTACAAGCCTAAAGTGGCCACCAAACCAAACTAAAATAAGACTATTAAGCCTTCGACCGTCCCTCTACATGCTGTGTAAAGTATGAACATACCAAAAGACATGGACATACATAAGCATTACATCAAACATCATGTTTAGAAGTTTGCCCATGATATTCTCCCCCACTCATTCCTTCAACATCCTCGTCGAAGCCTTTGCTGACACTACAACTCCTCGACTCTGTTGAGTCTTTAATCTTCTGCTCCAGCTACAATGTGCCTCTTGGCTCCCAACTACTCTTCGCTATTGTTGTTGAGTAGTCAAACTTTTGATCCACCATGCTGCTTCAACTCGTCGATGACTATAACTCTAGTGTGGTGTTGGCTGAGTTATGTTGATCCCTGTTGGTTCCTATGGATCGTTCAGATGAAGGAAAAGACCATCCTTATTTTGCGCTAGTCTCTCAAATGACTCATGCTGCTTGAACTGGCTAGATGCTTGTTGGAGCTTTGACAAGCATCACCTCGCAAACTTTTGAAGTTTTTGGGTCCCTCCATAAAATTTATCCATTGACTCTTCTTTCACTTAGTTGTCCCTTCTAGGTAGGTTCGCATCACTTCCGCTTTCGATTGACATTTCATTGGGAAATGAAGCGGACAATATACTCTCAGTAGCACTAATCACCGTTGGTGAGGATTTGACAACTATTATCTTCGAAGGGTCTTTGAACCTGTGCAGAGGTCCCTTGCTGGATAGATAAGAGAATTGGGGTACTCGGTTTTGCCCATTCTCTTAAGAGTTGAGAAGACAAAGGTTAAATGACTTTGCTTGCCTTCTCGAGGGTTATACTCCATGCATCAAGCTGGTTACTGGCCTT